>ML783366.1:435661-446409 GCA_009831015.1 Picea engelmannii | reverse complement strand
TAGAAGGGGAGAGAGTGAACAAGAATGAGATATGGGGATAGGGAGTGGTGCGATAGAGGGGTATATGTGTGGGGGGGGAGAAGAGAGGAGAGGGACATAAGGGAAGAGAGAGAGTGTAATATCCTAAAAAATAAATTATTATTGAAGTCTGAAAATACTTAGGAATTTATTTCCATTTTTGGTAAATTCGAAATTGGAAAATTATTGTCATTTATGGTAATTCCAAATTTGGAATTTAGTTAATTGTAATTCATTATTATGACTGTTGGGAAAATATTTGATTTTCCCAACAAACTATTTGACTATGGAACAGCTAGGTTGAAATCAGTTGACCATGACTCCATGAGTGGGGAACATGCTTGAACTACCTCAGGGCTGAATTTTACAAGTGGAAAATCAAGAATTTGGCCATTGGCAGCCCCTAGAAATCAGGGATTTGTAAAGATGTGAAATTTCCCAAGGGGAAAATACCTAGGCACAAGAGGATTTTGGATATATAGCATATGGGAGGAGGTAGGACGCCATCAAGTATGCTGGGAAAAGAAAAACTTGCTGTTACGAGCACTAATTATGAGTGAGAGGCAAGGAGAATTTGAAATTCGGGAAAAGATTGTCTCTTTCTTTTATGAGCACTATTTCTGAGTGTGAGGCAAGGAGAATTGGGATCTAAAAGAGGACTATAGCAAAAGAGGATTTTTAGAGGTTCTCCCTCATGGATTCATGGTCAGGCTAGGGGGTGAACGGAACAAGTAGTTTGGTTGTTTTGTTCTACAGTTGGGAGGAAATTGGTTGTTCCATTTGTTGTCCCAACAATTTGTTCAGATATGTTCTTCTACTCTTCCCTGGTTGAATGTTTTGTTGATTAATAATTGGTAGAATGCATTTACTTAGTTATGGTTAAATGTTCTATTGATGAATGATCGATAGAATACATCTAATTTTTGGGTAGAAGGAAATGAATTATTGAATAATCCTTTACAGTTGAATTTATACATTGAGTAGAGCCAAGAAAGACTGTTGTATGTGCTAACTGTTGATAAATGTATCCAAGTTCTTGAGTAGAGCTAAGAAAACTGTTGTGTGTAATTTTGTTGACGAAAGTGTGAAAGCTTTCCTATTCCTATGATATAATCTATGGTCTACAATAGAAAAACAATTATCGGATCGATCTCTGGTTGATATTAAGGATGTTTAAATTGTACAATTACCAGATGGAGTTTTGAGTGAATATCAAAATTGAAATATATATGTATGTATATGTGTTGTTACCTATACGTATTTTCCGAGCTACCTGAACATCTATTACACGGAAAGCTATTTCTCAACTATTTCAAGTAATTTCCTTTTAAGTCGATTGTATTAAAATAGAAAAAGGTTGCAGTTCTCTTCTTTTTGGTAATCTCAGGAGAAAATGTCCAGGGGTTTAACTACATAGACTTGTTACCTATTGCAGAGTCGGTCTAATATTTAAACGAGTCTTCAAACTCTACATAACACTTGCAATCATAACTATTATTTAGGGAAATCGTCTCGAGTAGGGGTTTCCCCTATATCCTTTTCTTTAAGGATTGAATATAAATTTAACCAATTGTTTATAGGAGCCTTGTATAAAAAATACTATAATGATAATGTTCTTGGGTAGATCCGTATCATTTCAACAAAATCTGGGTTTTATGTTTATTAACGTTGCAAGCTGGAACTCAAGTACCTTTTCGCACAAGATGTTATCCTGGATCAGGAGACTGGGAAGGTTAAATTCCTGCAAATAAATTGAGAAATTTAATTTGTGATAAGATGGAGTTCAATGGAAGTTAAAACTTGAAGATAGAATAATTTCCCGAATAAACCTCATCCCTTAATAAAAAAAAAACTGTAACATTAATTTCGATTGGATTTGACTTGATCTGTCACCAAACCTAAGTTTGCAACTTAGACAACCAAAGACAAGAGTTTCAGAAACTTGCGAAACCCAAGCTCGCTAATTGATCTGAGCCGTCGATCAAAGGAATATCATGGGTCATAGATCTGGTCTTATCGAGAGTTCACAACTCGGACAACCAAAGACAAGAGTTCTGGAAACTCGCGAAACCTGAGTTCACGATTTGATCTAAGCCATCGATCGAAGGAATATTGTGGATCGTAGATCTAGATTTATCGGGAGTTCGCAACTTGGGAACCCATAGGTAAGAGTTCTGGGAACTCACAAAACCCAAGTTTGCGATTTTATCTGAGTTGTTGAATCAAGGAGAGTTCTGGGTCATTAGATCTAGTGGAGTTGCAAGAAGGTTAAGGTCAAGAATCTTTCGACATTTGGAAGCTCATGAGAGATAGTGTGAAGTTGCACACAGATCGCAAGTGTGCGTAGCACCGAAGTCAAGTTTCATTGACGAAATCTCAGGAGGGATAGTGCTTTTAGAAACATAGATGAGACCTAAAGTTATAGAGATCGCAAGAGAAAATTGGAAGGTGTAGCCTTTGAAACATTTGAAATCTTCCAAGTTAGGGAAGAAATCAAAAATAAATCTCAAGAGGAATAGTGGTTTTAAGTCTCGAGAGGAAACACTTAGAAAGTTTCTAAGTCTTGAAGAGTTGAAGCGTCTAAAAGTGGAGCGCATAAATTCGAGGTAATGGAAGGAACATCAATGGTTAATATCCATTCAGGAGAAGCTGAAATATTTCAAGTTGTTAGATCTCGGAGAAGTAGCGCACTAGTTAGTTGGGAGAAATTATCGAATTTTCGTAAACCAGAAGATTCGGAAGGAGCAGAGTGGAATTCATAAAATCCCGAAATGTGAAATCCCAAAATCATCAGGACCGTCCATCGAAAGGGGACACGTGGAAGGAGATCATCATTTAGTTGACTCGTAGAGTGGAAAGGTAAAAAGGCGGAGTTGTGAGGATTCACGAAACACGGAATCGCGATTTAATCATAGCCATTGAACCATGGAAGGTTGTGAAACATCGATTCGACGCAAGCAGAGTTCAAAGAACTCATAATTTTGGGTATCGGAGGATCGAGAGAACGAGTAAGCGGACTTCCCAAAATGCAATATACCAACGTGCTCGGAATATTTGGCCCCAGGTCATAATGAGAGTTCATATGGATGAAGGATAAAGGAGAAGCTAGCATGTTCTAGGCCCTTGTCAGGATTTTTGAACTCGGGAATTCGAAGGAAAGAGAGTCGAGTTGACTCATATACTCGATACACGAAATCGCGACGCGCCTTTTCAAATAGGCATGTGGTCACAAGGCGTAGTCACGTGGAGAAGACTTTCACTTAACATTGGTGCACTCGGGTGGAATTTTGTAAAGACCCATGGATTTTTCTGAGAGGTTTCAGCAGGAAATCGAAGAGTTTCTTCAGCTTAGAGATTTTCTAGAATATCCTAAGACCGGGAGGTCACACGGCCCTTAGAGAGAAGGGGGGTGTACAGCAATATTACTTAAGCAACTAGTATAAATCCACCCCTATTTTTTTAAGTCTGTGATAGATGCATTGAACCTTATTTAAAGTATGCAATACATGCTTTAAACTCAAATTTGTTTAGACCGGTATGATATGGGTATTGTCTATGCTTAAAGTTTTTTGTAATTCGAGTGGTGTTTTTCCTATGTAAATCTAACATTAATACATATATATATATATATATATATATATATATATATATATATGGAAATGATCATAATGTTAGCGAGGCTTTACTAACCTTTATGTTTATATTAGATATGTTAGTAAACTAAAAGTGTGGGGATTAGTGAAGTTACCCTTGAACTTTATGCATATGATTATTGTGCAGCGGGGAAAAAAACAATCAAGTATAAAATCTGTTATAATGGCAGTTAATTGTAGAAATAACTAGAAACCAAAAGCCTTGAGAAAAGTATTAGTGACGATAACTACCTACTTATAATAACAATATGTGTTTCGAGATAAGGTTTTTCGAAAAGAAAGAGATTTAGTGTCCCTAAGAATTTATTTTTTATTTGGTAAATTTTGGGAACATATTGCATATGGTATCAGAGCCAAGGTTACAAAACTTGGACCTTAAAAAGGGCCAAAAATGTTTTCTTAGCATATGCTCTATGTTTAATGAAAAAACTAACAAAACATTTACTATTAAAAAAAAAAAACCTTTATTTATGTTGTGATCATGGCAGCACATAATGAAGTTGAGATCAAACTTGAGGAGAATACTAAGAAAATACCTCCTAAAGAACCTAGGTAGAAGAGTGAAGGAAGTTCACCTACCAAGGTTTTGGAAACCATGAGAAATCTCATTGTGGAACTGCAAGTTTTCAAAGAAGGCAATGAGAAACTGAAAAAGGCACAACAAGAACAACAGGAAATAAATGAAGTACTACTGCGTAACATAGTAACAAAGAAGATCCCGAAGGACAATAACGAGGAAGAAGAGGTCAGAAAAAGGGTCTCCAAAACTTCTGCTCCTGAAGGAGAAAAAGGGGACAGTTCTTTCGAAGGTACACCATCAACAGAAGATAAAACAACCACAAGAAGAAAAAGGAAATAGGTGGACCATCTAGAGGGAGAGTTTAAAAAAATCAAATCATCCACCTTTGACCGGGAATCTAGGACAGGGGAGGAGGCTGAAGCATGGTTACTAGATGTAAAAAAGTATTTCCATATCTACAACTATTCCAACAATATGAAGGTCAAAGTGGCCATCTATAACTTGAAAGGAAAAGCAAGCATATGGTGGCAGGACCTAAAGTTGGCCAAGGGCCTAAAGGAAAAATAGATGGAGTGGTCGTATTTTAAGAAATACTTTAAGAATCAGTATTTATGTGAAAGTTACTATGAAAGAAAAATCAAAGAGTTTTATGAGCTACGACTCGGTCAAATGACTATGGATGACCTGATAAACAAATTCTCATGCCTTATATCCGGGAGGACAAAGTAAAAATCCAGCGGTTCCTAAGTTGTTTAACATAGTCCTATAAGGACATAATCGAATTCGACAACCCCAAGTCCTTAAGTGAATTTTTCAGGAAGGACCGAATGTGTTATGACCAATAAAAACATCGGTCGGAATTTCCCAAGGCTTGGAAAGACAAGAAACAAGAGAGAATGAACCAGTGGAAGAAGGGATATCAACCAACCCCTTTCTGGAATGCAACAAAGAGTTTTCCAAGGAAATATTTTCACTCCAATAATCAGAACACCCAAGGATGTGGTAAACGAGTTAATCTAGGAACAAAGAAGTTTGGGGATAGCCCGAGAGAACCGTTAAAGTGATGGGAATGTGGAGAACCTCACTTAAGGAGGAACTATCCACATTTAACTTCTGCAGCCAGGACTATGGTTCACAACCTACAGGAAGCCTCTATAGTGGGAGATGTGGGAAAAATATTACATAGGATCAATGCATCCATGGATGGCCGACAAGATGATCACCAATACACTGTAGTGGAAGTTGAAGGTAAAGTTAACAATAATCGTGTTTTTGTTTTAATTGATCCAAGAGCTAATTTGAGTTATGTTTCTCCTGGTGTGGTGGATTCAAATAAACTTAAGAAAATAAGACATGCAAAATATTGGCTAGTACAACTAGCAACGGGAACAAAGAGAAAAGTATTTGATTTCATTTCTGACTGTGAGTTCAGTTTAGGTGGTCAAAACACAAAGATAAATCTAAATATTCTACCGTTAGGGTCTTATGATATAATTATTGGAATGGACTAGTTAGAGAGGCATAAAGAAGTTTTAGATTGTTGTGAAAAATCACTCAATTACAAAGACGAAAACAACATTGTTAGGACAGTACAAGGCATACGAAAACCAGTCTCAGTTAGGTAGATTTCAACAATGCAATTTAAGAAGTGCATGAGAAAAGGTTGTCAGATTTATGCTATCCAAGTGACAAATATGTTGGAAAAAGAAAATAAACCTAGCTTAGAAGATTTTGTCATCTTGCATGATTTTAGAGATGTGTTTGTTGACGAAATACCTAAACTGCCCCTAAGGAGAGAGATAGAATTTTCTATCGATCTACTGCCTGGTTCAGCCCCAATATCTAAGGCGCCCTACCGAATGAGTTTACCCGAATTAACATAATTAAATATTCAACTACAAGAACTATTGGACAAGGAATACATCGGACCAAGTGTCTCACCATGGGGAGCACCAGTCCTTTTTGTTAAAAAGAAAGACAGAACTCTAAGATGATGCATTGATTACAGATAGTTAAACAATATGAATATTAAGAAAAAATACCCCTTACCTAGAATCAATGATCTATTCGATCAAGTAGGTGGGGAAAATATTTTTTCTAAATTGGACTTAGGATCTGGTTATCACCAGGTTAGAATAAAAGATGAAGACATAAGTAAAACAACATTCAGAATGAGATATGGACACTACGAATTTGTTGTTATACCATTTGGTCTCACTAACACACCAACAACATTTATGTGTTTAATGAACAACATTTTTAGTCAGTACTTGGACAAGTTTGTTTTGGTATTTATTGACGATATCCTAGTGTATTCTAAAACAGAAGAAGAACACAAAGAATATCTAAGGATAGCATTGCAAACTTTAAGAAAACACAAGTTGTATGCTAAATTCGACAAATGTGACTTTTATCAAAATAAAATATAGTACCTAGGACATGTAATATCTGAAGAAGGTATTACAATCGACCCAAAGAAAATAAGAGCCATCATGGAATGGTCTATCCCTAAGGACATAGCGGACATCCGGTCATTCATGGGAATCATCGGATACTACCGCAAATTTATAAAGGGATTCTCTAAGATTGCATACCCTATCACGTCTTTACAAGAGAAGGGGACCAATTTTAATTGGTCACAGAAATGTCAGGACAGTTTTAATAAGTTAAAAGAATTTTTAACAATCGCACCCATTTTAAGGGTAGCAGACCCGGATAAAGAATTCATAGTCTATGTGGATGCGAGTAAAGAAGGTTTGGGAGGTGTCTTAACTCAAGAAGGGCACACTATTTGTTACGAGTCTTGAAAAATAAAAGAGCACAAATGAAACTACATCACTCATGACTTAGAGTTAGCATTTGTCATCCATGCATTAAAGATGTGGCAACACTATATAATGGGCAGGAAATTTCTGTTGTTGACTGATAACAATGGTGTGAAATTTTTGTTTAGTCAACCAGACCTTAATGCAAGGCAAGCAATATGGTTGGCCTTCTTGAGAGAATTCGACTTCGAGGTAAGACATATCAAGGGTAAGGAAAACAAAGTGGAAGATGATTTAAGTAGAAGAATTCATGGGTTGTTTGAGATGAACATTAGCAAGGATGAAAGCGACATTGAGAAAAGGATAAAGACTGCAAGTAATAATGATGAAAATACATTAAAACAGTGGCAGATTTACGAAATAATGCAGAAAATTTAAATACAACAAATCTGATTTTGGACGGAAATGGTCTACTAAGATTCAAAAACAGATTATACGTACCCAATTCTCCTTAATTAAACTTAACATTTTTGGGTGAAGTACACAAGAAACCATATTATGGTCATTCGGGATACCAGAAAACTATAACAGTACTAAGGAAGTTATTTTATTGGCCTAATATGAAGGGAGAGACAACAGAGTACTTATATAAGTGCCAATATTGTCAAGAGGTGAAAGTTGAACACCAGCACCCAACCGACCTGTTGCAGTCTCTACCTCTGTCGGAATGGAAATGGGAAACTATATCACTAGATTTTATCACGGGTTTGCCTGGAACTCAAAAACAGAATGATTCAATTATGGTAGTAATTGATAATCTTAGCAAGTCTGTACGCTTTATTCCTATAAAATCTATGTATAAATCTATTAACATCGTTGAAATATTCATGAAATAAATTTTTAGACTGAATGGTATTCCTAAAATGGTGATTTCGGATAGAGACATAAAATTTACATCTATGTTTTGGAAAGAATTGTTTGCAGGGTTGAATACTAACTTGAATTTCAACACAAGATACCATCCACAAACAGATGGGAAGACTGCACGAACAAACCAAATCATGGAATATATGTTACGAATGTACGTAAGGACGAAGCCAAGTAAGTGGGAAGACTACCTGCACTTGGCGGAATTTTCATACAATAATGGTTACCAGACATCGGCTAAGATGAGCCCCTTCGAATTACTGTACGACATAAAGTTTACAACTCCGATTAGCTAGGATAACCAAGTTGGCAGACTCATGGTGGGACCAAAAATGCTCCAGGAAATGGAGAATATTGTTAAAAAAGTACAACAAAATTTAAAGGAGGCACAGTATAGACAGAAAAGTTATGCGGACCTGAAAATAAGACACCAAAAATTTCAAGTTGGAGACCACGTTTATTTAAAAGTCAGAGCCAGAAGAAGTTCACTAAATCTAAAAAACTATTCCAAGTTGGCACCTATGTTTTGTGGCCCTTTCGAGATCTTAGCTCGAATTGGACCCGTGGCATATCAACTTGCACTTCCTGCAAATATGAAAATTCATAATATATTTCATGTTTCTTTGTTAAAAAATTATGTTCATGATCCTACTCACGTGATCAATTGGAACATGGTGCAGGTGGAACCAGAAGGCGAGTTCCAAGAGGAACCTCTGTGCATTCTAGACATGAGAGAAATAGCACTACGGAACAGAGTCGTCGCCCAGGAAAAAGTGCAATGGAAGCACTTTAGTCCTGAGGAGGCCACTTGGGAATTGGAGGAAGATTTGTAGAAATCTTATCCAACCCTGTTCCGAGAAAGGAATGAACACTAAGGACAATGTTGTACTGAAGGGGGAAAGGATGTAATATCCCCAAAAATAAATTATTATTGAAGTCTGAAAATACTTAGGAATTTATTTCCGTTTTTGATAAATTTGAAATTGGAAAATTATTGTCGTTTATGGTAATTCTAAATTTAGAATATAGTTAATTGTAATTTATTATTATGATTGTTGGGCAAAGATTTGATTTTCCCAACCAACTCTTTGACTATGACACTTGTAAGAAACATGTAATTTTTATATTTATTTCTCAGAGACAAGTGGAACATCTAGGTTGAAATCAGCTAACCATGACTCCATGAGAGGGGAATAGGCTTGAACTACCTCAGGGCTGAATTTTACAAGTGGTAAATCAAGAATTTGTCCATTGGCAGCCCCTGAAAATCAGGGAATTTTAAATCTGCAAAAATTCCCAAGGGAAAAATACTTAGGCACAAGAAGATTTTGGATATATAGCATATGGGAGGAGGTAGGACACTGCCAAGTATGCTGGGAAAAGATGGACTTGTTTTTACGAGCACTAATTCTAAGTGCGAGGCAAGGAGAATTTGAAATTCGGGAAAATACTGTCACCTACTGTTATGAGCATTGTTTCTGAGTGTGAGGCAAGGAGAATTGGGATCTGAAAGAGGAGTTTTCGAGGTTCACCCTCATGGATTCATGGTCAGGCTAGGGGGTGAACAGAACAAGTAGTTTGGCTATTCTATTCTACGGTTGGGTGGAACTTGGTTGTTCCATTTGTTGTCCCAGTAATTTGTTCAGATATGTTCTTCTACTCTTCCCTGGTTGAATGTTTTGTTCATTAATAATTGGTAGAATGCATTTACTTAGTGTTGGTTAAATGTTCTATTGATGAATGAATGATAGAATACATCTACTTGTTGGGTAGAAGGAAATGAATTATTGAATAATCCTTTACAGTTGAATTTATGCATTGAGTAGAGCCAAGAAATATTGTTGTATATGCTAAATGTTGATAAATGTATGGAAGTTCCTGAGTAGAGCTAAGAAAATTGTTTTGTGTAATGTTGTTGACGAAAGTGTGAAATTTTTCCTATTCCTGTGATATAATCTATGGCCTACAATAGAAAAACAATTATCATATTGATCTCTGGTTGATATTAAGGATGTTTAAATTGTACAATTACCAGTCGGAGTTTTGAGTGAATATCAAAATTGAAATATATATGTATGTATATGTGTTGTTACCTATATGGATTTTCCGAGCTACCTGAACATCTATTACACGGAAAGTTATTTCTCGACTATTACAAGTAATTTCCTTTTAAGCCGACTGTATTAAAATAACAAAAGGTTACAGTTCTCTTCTTTTTGATAATCTCAGGAGAAAATGTCTAGGGATTTAAATACATAGACCTATGATCCAGGTGGATATCAGTGGCCACCCACCTTTTTCGACTGGCTCAAAACTGTTTTCTGGCAATTTTGGCAATTTACTATTTTTAGCAGGTTTTAACTTCCGAGGCCATTTTGAGGGCCTAAATGAAGGTTTTTTGAGATCGATGTTCTCAATGATAGCTTAAGGTATAATTGAGCCCCCAAAATGAATCTCCTCTATTATACCTTTCCAACGAGCTATCACACGCCTAAAACGGAGATCGTATGCAAAAGTTACGACCCCAGGAAGTTGATGTACTCACTTACCCAAACGGGGCCCACATGACTTTTGGCGCTTCATCTCCTAGGGTTAGGTTTTTGGATGTCTAGGACTTTTGGAATTCCATTTTATTGTAAAAAGGGCCTTCAGAGCCTCATTATAATCATCTTCTTGCGAATGCGAGTAGCCGTCACATCTCTTCTCAGAGATAAGCTGCCAGCATTCTAGCGAGTCTTTCACTCTGTATTTTACAGTCTCTGTACATTTCTTTCATTAATAGAAATCATGTATTACTGTATATCTGTGTTTATGGTTGCATATATGATACATTTATGTTATATTATTGAATATCTGTGATATCTC
>ML783366.1:413612-429080 GCA_009831015.1 Picea engelmannii | reverse complement strand
AGAGGGGAATATGCAAGAGGTAGAGAGAGGGGAGAGGGATATAAGGGGAGGGAGGGAGAGAACCAACAAGAGTATAAGAGAGGTCAAGAGTGATATGGAGAGAGAGAGGGGGGGGAAAAGAGAAATATGTGGGCAGAGAGAAAGAGGGGATAGGGAGTGGTGGGAGAGAGGGGTATATGCGGGGGAGAGAGAGTGGAGAGAGAGAGGGGGGTAATTTTCTCTTCTCTATGATTTTATGGTGCATTCTGACACATTTGCTTCACCTATGAGAAGAAAATATCATAGTAATCATAATTAAATCCAACACTTGATTTCACTATATCCACTCCTCCAAATGGTCACGATGTCACTTTATTTCAATCCATCAATGTATTTTCATTATTTCAATTGAGGGGATGATACCTTTTACATAGTTTATATATTAGAGATTTTTAAAAAATAATTACTACTATAAATCCCACAAGAAAATATATGTCAACAAATTAGTAAGAGAGAGAAAGGGGTGGAAAGTGGGGGAGAGAGAGGGAGGGGTAGAGAGGGGTAAGTGTAGGAGAGAGAGATATAGAGATAGAGAGAGAGAGATTCAGGGGGGTATAGAGGGAGGGAGGGACAGAGGGGATGAAGGAATTGGGAGAGGAGGTCAGTGGAGAGGGAAGGTGGATAGATATGGGTGGGAAAGGAGGAGGGGTAAGAAGAGGGGGAGATAAGTGAGACAAGGGGAGGTGGGTATGAGAGTTTGGTGCAAGAGAGGAAAACATAAATGAGGTACATGTTAATATATTTTAATGAATGACATATATGAATACAATGACATATTGTATTTTGTATTGTGGATTTGTACAAATTAATATCTCTTATTGAATAATAAATATGAATACAATGATTGATACCATTGATTGTATAGACCAGGTGGGAAACTATACTAATAATTGATTAAACCACGTGCAAAAGCTATATTTAGATGGAATATAAGTTGGCATGAGGGGGTGGGGTGAGAGGCACAAATGGGGAGGATTTGAGAAAAGGTGAAGGATAGATGGATATGGGAGAGAAGGGGAGAGGGGGCGAGAGAGAAAGAGAGACAAGGAAACAAATAGGAAAAAAGGAATAAGAGCACACATGCACATTCCTATAGCACAAGTATGTTCTTAGGAACATGTGCGCATTAGTTATAATTTAAGTTTTTTTAGGCCGGAATGACAACTCTAGTGTACGTGTATGCTGAGTTGGTTGCCTTGGATTTAGGTTCGAGATGAAAAACCTAGTGGTTTTGTTTGCAAATACATAAAAACCTCCATTTTTATTAATACCTCTTATATCTCCTATTTTGACGTTATTTTTCTATAGGCTACACAAATCCGTTGTCAATGAAACTAGAGATATAGATAGAGTCAACTATGCATATTCCATATATATATATATATATATATATATATATATATATATATATATATATTACTATTTTTAGTCTATTTTTGTCTTAACATATATCAAAATCCTAAAATACATACCTCTTTTATTTCTGCTAAACTTTTTGTTAGCTTAACCATTTTTTAAATAAGTTATATGTTGCACTAGAAGAGACAGATATCTACAATATAAAAATAATAATTGACAGATAATGTTAAAGCCCTCATAGCCTGCACTAACGGTAGGCGTTGTAATTTCAAGGATATATTGATTTTCATCATTTAAAATATGTGTGTGTGTGTGTGTGTTGAAAAAATACACCGCACTAGAACAATGGGTTCTCTACAATTATGTAAAAAAATTTAAGGAAATTCCTTTATTAAGGAACTCAAAACCTACACTAATGGAGACATATACCTTATATTTTGCTAGACAAATAACATACCATTGTTAGAAAAACTCAAATTTCACATACTTATTCACAATTTCTATATATATATATATATATATATATATATATATATATATATATATATATATATAATTCAATTTCCTACATTTTACCTTTCTACACCATATTCAAATTCATTGTAAAAATACCTTGAATAATCCCTCCAAGTTAGAAAAATGTTTCTTTTCCATGTTTTTGTTTCCACTAACGTGTCACGAGAGACCATCATTAGCTCGCACTCACCCATTTACAACAAATATAATATAACAAGGTATAAAATATCACAATTAACAAAACACTAAAAGAGAGGAATTTGGGTTCAATTATGCCTCGATAAAACAATTATGGACATCTCTTAAAAGGAAATCACTTTTAAGTCCATAATGAATAGATAATTCTTTTAGTAGACAATTTTAAAGTAGACTAGAGAAATAATTGTGATTAAACACTACCTCCCACTACATTTTTCAAACAAGATACAACTGACCACTTTGATATAGTGTCAACACCTTCTAAAGTAGAAGGTATAGGTGGAACCATTATAACCGAAAAGAGAATATGGATCCAAAAGGAATAAACAAAGCTCCAACACTCTCGAGCAATAGGACAAGTTCAAAATATGGAACATAAAATATCAACATGACCAAGGACTGGATAAGCATTGTTAATGAAGTCCAACCTTGAGATATTCTCCCTTAAGGGTAGACCCTAAAATAGTCCACTTAACACCCATTGCAACAAGATTGAATAGTTTTTTACTACGCGTTGCAATGAGTTGTTATCACCTAAAAATGCAAGATTAATTTTCATTTTCAGAGGCGTTATTTTCAACAACATTGCACCAACATATATGAAATTTGGAGCGTGATATGAGTCATTTGAGAGGTGGTGATGAACATCCATGTGTTTCACATGTCTATTGATATTCATGTAGTTTTAGTCATGTTTTGTTGTTGAGTTCATATATTTGGAGACAAGGTTTCCCATGTAGCAAACATTCACCTTTTGGCACACTTCTCTACATATTTATCCATTGGAAGGTGCCTTTGCTATGTCACAATATTCAAATAAAATTTTACATGTTTGAAGGAATTTCTCACCACTTGGGTTCATCTCACATCACACAAGTATTTCTACATATGTTTATGCATGATTCATCAATATTGTGGGTTTTAGGAATCATCTACAAGGAAACAAAGAGTTTTATAGAGAATGTCCCTTATGAAGATTGACATGTGTCACCTAGAAACCCTCTGGCAGTGGTTAAAGACTTTTCAAAGAAGAAATACCCGTCATTTTGAGGGATATATAAGGGTTTTCATGGTGTAATAAAGGGTCACATGTACAAAAGAAGACGCAAGCCCCGTCAATAAGATGACACTTTGCATTCCTATCATATGTGGCATAAAGGAGAAGAACATTTGTGACAAGTGGTCCATTTAGTAACATATAGAACAATTCCTTTATGTTGTCTTTCCAAAGAAGAGTAGATATGTTTCAAAATACATTGCCCAACTTACTACCATACCAATGCCAGTGGATATTATAATAAATATTGTGGAAGTTATGATGATTTCAAATATGCAACCTCAAAACTCTAGCTGCATTTGATCATTTCTATTGGAGTGCCCCGCCTTTTCTTGAGTTCTATTACTATTTTGGGAAGATGAAACTACTAGAGAGTCATTCTTGGAGAACACCCAAGCTAGGAATGAGACATTTGTCACATAAAACCTACGAAGAAAATCAAACACCATGAATTGAGGGAGCACTCTCCATGGAAAGGGGACATGTAGTAGAAAAGAACTATTCAAACATTATTATGTGCATCATTTCACCCTTAAGGAGGAGTTCCTATCTTGAAGAAGACTTCTAGGCCGTTTTATGTATTTTATTATTATTATTTCTAGAAGGCTCGTGGATCTAGAAATTCCTCAATAATATTTTATTGTAAAGGAGAGTAGATATCTTTTGAAATATAGTGGCCATATTACTACCATACCAATGCCAGTATATGTGAAGTGGGTAAATCATTTTTGAATTGTGGTCATAATAGATATTATAATAAATATTGAGGAATTTATGGTGATTTCAAATTTTCAAGAACACCCAAGCAAGGAATGGGACATCTAGCACATAAAACCTACAAACAAAATCAAACACTATGAATTGCGGGATAAGTCTCCATGAGAAGGGGACATGTGGTAGCGACGAACTATTCAAGCCATATTTTCTACATCATTTCACCCTTAATGAGGAGTTCCTATCTTGAAGAAGATTTCTAGACTATTTTATGTATTTTAATATTATTATTTCTAGAAGGTTCATGGATCTAGAAATTACTCAATAATATTTTATTGTAAAATGTTTGAGAAGAAACTCTATAAAAGAAAGAGATCTCATTTGCAAAGGCATGGTTGGATGAATTATATTTCCCCTCCAATGCTTAGTTGAAAATCTCTTGAAAAGAAGAAGTCAAGGGTCAAGATCAGTGTAAGTTTTCTTTGTTTCTCTTTTCTCTTGCATGGATGAAGATGGTCTTGCAAGAATTGTCATTATTGTTGTTTATGAAATAATCTTTGAAGAAGGGCATTGTTACCCTAATAAAAGGAAAATAGATATAAGGTACAACCTTCCCTAATTCCTAAAGAAACCTTGGACATATGTTGATGCATGATTCATCATTCTTGTGGGATTTGGGCATCATCTACAACGAAACACCGAGGTTTCTAGAGAATGTCCCTCATGAATATTGACATGTGTCACCTAGAAACCCTCTCATAGTGGTTAAAGACTTTTCAAAGAAGGAATACCCGTCATTTTGAGGGATACATAAGGGTTTTCATGGTGTAATCAAGGGTCACATGTACAAAAGAAGACGGAATCTCAGTCAAGAAGATGGCACTTAGCATTCCTATCATATGTGGTATAAAGGAGAAGGACATTTGTGACAAGTGCTCCATTTAGAAACATATAGAACAATTCCTTTATGTCATCTTTCCAAAGAAGAGTATATATCTTTCAAAATACATTGCCCAAATTACTATCATACCAATGCCAGTGGATATTATAATAAATATTGTGGAAGTTATGGTGATTTCAAATATGCAACCTCAAAACTCTAGTTTCATTTGATCATTTCTATTGGAGTGCTCCTCCTTTTCTTGAGTTCTATTACTATTTTGGGAAGACAAAGCTACTAGAGATTCATTCTTGGAGAACACCCAAGCTAGGAATGGGACATCTGTCACATAAAACCTACGAAGAAAATCAAACACCATGAATTGAGGGAGCACTCTCCATGGAAAGGGGACATGTGGTACCAAAGAACTATTCAAGCATTATTTTGTGCATCATTTCACCCTTAATGAGGAGTTCCTATCTTGAAGAAGACTTCTAGGCCGTTTTGTGTATTTTATTATTATTATTTCTAGAAGGCTCCTCAATCTAGAAATTACTTAATAATATTTTCTTGTAAAGAAGAGTAGATATCTTTCGAAATATAGTGGCCATATGACTACCATACTAGTGCCAATAGATGCGAAGTGGCTAAATCATTTTTGAATTGTGGTCATAATAGATATTATAATAAATATTGAGGAAGTTATGGTGATTTCAAATTTTCAAGAACACCCAACCTAGGAATGGGACATCTAGCACATAAAACCTACAAACAAAATCAAACACCATGAGTTGTGGGAGCAGTTTCCATGAAAAGCGGACATTTGGTAGTGATGAACTATTCAAGCCTTATTTTCTACATCATTTCACCCTTAATGAGGAGTTCCTATCTTGAAGAAGACTTCTAGTCTATTTTATGTATTTTAATATTATTATTTCTAGAAGGTTCATGGATCTAGAAATTACTCAATAATATTTTATTGCTAAATGTTTGAAAAGAAGCTCTATAAAAGGAAGAGATCTCATTTGCAAAGGCATGGTTGGATGAACCGGATTTCCCCTCCAATTGTTAGTTGAAGATCTCTTGAAAGGAAGAAGTTAAGGGTCAAGATGAGTGTAAGTTTTCTTCGTTTCTCTTTTCTCTTGCATGGATGAATAGGATCTTGCAAGGATTGCCATTATTGTTGTTGCTGAAATAATCTTTGAAGAAGGGCATTGTTGCTCCAATAAAATAAAATTAGATCTAAGGTACAACCTTCCCTAACTCTTAATGTAACATTGGATAATTAAAGAGATTTACTACTGGAATTTTAGGGTTATAGTTGTCTATTCATTTTTTAAACTCTGTTGTAACTAAGAAACAAGATTAAGTTTGGTACATTATGGCTTCTTGATCTCATGGTGAATTCATATTTGAGAATATGATATGTTGCTATTTGATTATTTAGTTAGAAGGGTTTCATACACAATCTAGATCATCTAGAGTTTCATAATTGGTGATTTATCTATTGTTCACGATCACACGTTATTACTTGGAAATAATGTCATGGTTGTGCTAATACATCTTACACAAGGGTTGTCACTTATTCCTTCATAGTTTGAAAATTTATTGGGTACTAGTTGTAGCACATCAATGCATGTATTAAGTACGCATTCTCCATCGTACTCAATCTGTCTTGCTTTATGAACTTGATTTCATTGCCCAATGGATAGCACTAGTTTTGATAGTCCACCATCACTTTATTACCTAAATAGAAAAGTAAATTCATTCTACAAATCAAAATTTTATATCAAACTTCGCAGGGACAAATTTGTAGTCTTATTAGGGAATCCCCCTTGTGACAGAGAAGCGTTGGCCTAAATCAGGAGAACAATTGGTAAGGTGATGGTGGATGGTGTCCTCAAGTTTCCCTGGAGTTTGTGCTTGGTGATTAGACTTATCTTTTGTGCAAATATTAGAGGCAACATGGGTGATGCTCATCAAAGTGAAGAAGTGAGATTAGAATTAGGAAAACAAATCACATATCGTCAATCATCACTTTCGTGGCTTACACTCAGCAACTGAAAAGATCTCTATAGTCATGCCCACTTAGCATCTTAAACAATTTTCAATAAGAATTGATACTAACTTTGGGGTTTGCACCCATTACTAGGAAGGCGAACACGTGGCGATTAAGCAGAATCCCGGAAGATAAACACAATAGCTAGTGATGGGCTAACTCCCACTAAGCTTGGATGTGTCTGACGTGGATTGTGGATGTCTGACGTGGACGCCCACCCGAAACCCTAACCCTACATCTCCATTGTAAGAGAGAGACGCCCATCGTGTTAGAAAATTTGTGACGGACAGAGTGCCCGCCCACCGATAAATCCTTGACGGAATCTTCTCGGCTAAGTACTTGACGGAATTCGCCTGTAAATCAGCTTATAAAACTATATTTAGAAATTAGATCCGACTTCTTCTGGAAGACGGTTACATTTTAGAGCAATAAAATTATAAAGCTGCAGTGTCATATCAGCAGCTCAGTTGAGTAGAAGCGTGATCATTAGCTCTGATCACTTATTTCCACAAAATGAAGCTCTACTTAATTGTGCTTCTACTGATAGAGATCTTTGTAGGTTTATCCATTTTGCCAAAAACGAGTTCATTATCAATCCATTCAGATGAAACACGCACGTTGTTGGGCGAGCAGCAAGTGTTTAATGTTCAGCAGTTTGGTGCAATAGCCAAATCCAAAACAGATAATAGCAAGGTGAGATTCTCAGCCAATTAGGCAAATATTGCAACAGTGATTTCAATTTACAGGCTTTTATATTATCGATTGTAACAAAAAAAAATATTGGAAGTTATTTCACTGTCAATTTTAAGAATTTAATGTCTAATTTGCACATTGTTGTAGGCCTTTCTGGCAGCCTGGACTGCAGCTTGTTCTTCTGCTCAACCATCTGTCTTCTATGTACCAAATGGACAATTTTGGCTTGATCCAGTTTCCTTCGAGGGGCCATGTAAGAGTGATAATATCATGGTGCAGGTAAAGTGTTAAAGACGACCCATCTCATCTCTGCAAAAAATTATATTCAATTAAGAACCTTTTCTAGAGCCATTAATTCCAAGTTAAACAATTATACAAAACTAAAACTGCTCAATATTCATTTCACTGTTTTACAACCATTATAATAGCTTGGTTTTTCCTTTATGATTTCAATTTCACTTGATTATTATCTGAATTCAATTAATTCTCTGAACTATGGGAGGTGTTTTTGGCAGATAACTGGGGACCTCATTGCGCCAAGAAGTAATCATGCATGGAGCAGCAGCAGCGATGTCAACTATTGGGTGCAGTTCATGAATATAAATGGTCTAACAATCGAGGGAGGGGGGCAATTGCATGGACATGGAGAATCTTGGTGGAACTACATGTGTAAAAACCTTCGTGTATGTATCAACTTAACTTATTATAATTCTAGTGAAAGTAGACATTATTTAATCCCATTATCACTACATACTAACGTCATTTTGTCTGTGCATTTACATMTTTCTGCGCAATAGTGCCCACCTGGACCTACGGTAATGTCTCTCCCCATTACCCCATGTTATAGCTTCCATATAATATCTATACATGATTTTGACATAGTGGTATGAATGGAAAAACTGATTCAGTCGTTACGATTGAGCGGCAATTCGAACCTGGTGGTGAGAAACATTAGTTCGATCAACAGTAGGCAGGCCCATATCACAATTAATGATTGTAACAACGTCAGGGTAGAGGGAGTGAAGATCAAGGCCCCAGTTGACAGCATTAACACTGATGGAATTCACTTACAGTCTTCCAATGTGTTGATTCGAGATACTGTTGTAAGAACAGGTGATTCATCATAATCCCATCATCATGTAAATAGATTTATCTAAATTCTTTGTTTATTAATAATTGAGATTTAGAGTAAAAATGATATATATATATATATATATATATATATGAATGAGATACTTCCTTAGTGAATGGAAAGTTCTATATAATAATTATTGATGGGTAACTTTGGCTGTGTAGGAGATGATTGTGTTTCCATTGGGGGAGGCTCTTCAAACATTGTCATTGAAGGGTTTACTTGTGGACCTGGGCATGGAATCAGGTGAAATGAAATAGTTTCACAATATTGTCATTTTCGTTCCATATAGAAATTGAGATTCCACAATCAACACCATATCTAATTAATTTTTTGAATATTTTTACTTGAGATTTCACAATCACACTATAACTGATTAATTTTTGTAATATTATTACTATGCAGTGTGGGAAGTCTTGGCAAAGGTAGTGTTTTTGAAGTTGTTAGCAACATCACTGTAAATGGAGCTGTGTTCAATGGAACTCAAAATGGAGTGAGGATAAAAACATGGGAGGGAGGGAAGGGCATTGCTACTGACCTTACATTTCAAAATATAAAGATGAAAGACACAAACAATCCCATAATCATTGACCAATATTATTGCCCCCATGATTCTTGTTCTACTCAGGTGCTAATTCATTTTACAGTCATAAGTGCAAGCTTAATTTATTGCTATAATTTTTTACCATTTCATTTCCAAGTGATGAATATCGTCCTAAAATTTGTAATCAATACAATTGTTGATTTATATGGGTGTCCTTTTGTAGGGATTTGGTGGAAACGATGTGAAGATTAGCAATGTGGTATTCAAGAACATCATTGGGACGTCATCATCAGAGACAGCCATAAGTCTGGCTTGCAGTAAAAGAGTTCCATGTCAGGGCGTCAAAATAGAGAATGTAAAGTTGAGCTTTAGAGAGAAACCAGCTCAAGCTTTGTGTGAGAATATCAAGGGGATTGCAATTGGTTTTGTGAAACCCATTTTAGTTTGTAAGTGATGCATACAATCAATGTAACTTTGATTTTTGTAGTTTTCCCTTAGTGTAACTCTGATTTTTGTGGTTTTCCCTTTAGTTTGTAACTAAGGCTTCCAACAAATGTAAGTTTAATTTGTGGTTTTCCCACAAACATTTTCTATACAAAAATATAAGTTTGGGATTTGAATTTCGTCATTTTCTTCAATTTGGAGATTTTTTTCAAATTCACATTGGTCTCTAAACCATACAAGTAATGCTTTGTCACATACCCTCCTCTAAGTCATGTTACTACCAAATTGACATAATACAACTCTAATACCAATTTAAAAATGCATGCATACAACATGCCAAGCAATCTTATGCAAATAACCATAAAAATTTTATAGATGTAGACTCCTCAAGCATATACCAAATTTAAATGCATAAACAAAAAGTAAAACACAACAATTAAACATATCATTTAAATAGTAAATTAACAATGTTCTTTGGATAAGTGTTTTGATTAATGCTCACTCCTCACCGATGGATCCAAGTCCTTTCAGTATAAAATTGAAGGACATGGGGTTGCACTTTGATATATTTATGTGTGCATAATTCATGAGATCATTTAATATAATATATCTAGGTGCAACCACATGTTAAACCACCTCAAGGTGATCACATGACTCCGAGAAAATCCCTCATAGGAATGGAGACTCACTAATGACAAACTCATCACTACTCACCAATAGAACCAACCCCTTTGGACTTTTTTGGAATGTATACATGATATGATCAAACATTTTTTTTTAATTTGAAAAAATGGGACAAGATTGTAGGTTTAAATGATGTGAGTGAATTTTTTTTAGTGATACAGTCACATTTTTTTAGATATGAAAAAAAATGTTGTTATGATGTTACGCTTGTACTAATGAACTCAATGACTTAAATTATAAAAGCTACATATTGATTATTTTTAGATTCCTTTTGAATATCTAAATTTATCAATATGTTTAACATGTTAAACACATAAATTTTTCATGAAACTATAGATGTTTATAAATTTGATTCTATAGATTTCAAATATGTAAAAAAAATTGGGTTCTTGTTTTTAATTATTTTTTGTTGTGATATATATCATAATTATGATATAGCTCGAGGGACTAGGTGTTCAACTAGTTGTCACCATTGTTGTTGGTAAATTGGGTAGTTCCCTATTAGTAGGTACTTGATTCTCCCTAGGTGAGACACACTAGTCTACGCTAACATGTTTACTAGGGATGCCATCCATAATTGTGTGGCAGCATCCCTTGGGTTACCCTGTGAGGTTTCCTTGGAAAAAATAATCTCATATTAATTCAATGTACCTATATTTAGTATTTATGTTATTTTTTCAAAATGTTACTTATATTTACAAAAAATATAATATAACAAGGTATAAAAGATCACAATTACCAAAAGGATAAAGGAGAGGAATTTGGGTTCAATTATGTCTCAATTAAAAAAACTATGGACATCTCTTAAATTGAAAGCACTTTTAAGTCCATAATGAATAAATGATTATTTTTGTAGACACATTTTAAAGTAGACCGAAGAAATAATTTTGATTAAACAATACCTCCCACTACATTTTCCAAACAACATACAATTGACCACTTTGATATAATGTCAACACCTTCTAAAGTAGAAGGTATAGATTGAACCATTATAACCTAAAAGAGAATATGGCTCCAAAACGACCAAGAAAAACTCCAACATTCTAGAGTATTAGGACAATTTTAGACCCTAAAATAGTCCACTTAACACCCACTGCACCAAGATCGAATAGTTCCTTAGCACTCGTAACATCAAGTTGTTTTCACCTGAAAATGCAAGACCATATTTCGTTTTCAAGGGCATTCTTTTCAACAACATTGCACCAACATATATGAAATTTGGAGCATCGTATGAATCATTTGAAAGGTGGAGATGAACTGTAATATCCATGATCCCGTCAATCAAGATATTCACTACTGATCTATTGTTTTATCTTGCAGATCTGATGCACTGGGGGTTTCTGGATGTGTTTCAGTTGTATGTTTGAGATCTTGATGGTTATTGCATGTGCATGTTGGTTATTGCATGTGCATGTTGATTATTGCATGTCCATGTTGCATATTTATGGTTTAAAAAACATATAAAGGATGCATGCACAAGTAAAGAACATCAACTACCCAATATCATGTATTATACGACTCAAGCATGGAAATACAATAGCCTAGTGGAAATATAGAATATAAACGTCAGCTAGATCTCATGGATCATCATTGGAATATAAGAAAGTAGCATAAAAATACCCGTGATTAGAAAATGATAGCAGATATGATGCATGCACAAATAGATCGGAAAAAATATGTGATTCTAGAGAAGTACGGTAACCACTACCAGCTGGGAAACTCGTCCGGAAGGATAGACCATCAGAATGCGTTGGAAACTGCTCCAATAGAAGCGCCCTGGCCTCTAGACTAAAATGGATGAGTGTCGGATCTCGGATCTCGTCTCTGAGGCACTGGATCTAGACCCCTAGGGGGTTTGCGCGCCTCCTGGGACACTGTATGCGCCCCAAAGGATTCCACCAACGGAATCTACTTCTATAGGGCTCAAAACGATCGCCTCGCCAAATGCGGAACTGGGTCGAAAGGATTTGCCTGGATCTTCTCTTATACTCTGCATGCAACCCCAAATATATGTCTGGAGGAGTTGCGCCCTATATGGATGGATGAGGCGATCTGTAAGATTCCACCATCATAATCTAATGATAGATGGCTCAATAGAAGCGCCCTGGATGGATCTCAAATGGGTCAGAAGGAAACTGCAATCTGGACACGGACCTCATGCAGCTCTCGAAACCCTCAAACTGACCTGCGCCCTCACTGGCTGGGCTGCGCACTCTGCAATGGATACTCATAAAAAGTACGGTGAAATACCTGTATGGTATCTCCGATGGGCTAGGGTGTGTCTCTCAACACTGAAACCAATCAATGGTGGTGGTTTCCTCCAAAAATCCACAAAACAATAAGGTTGACTCTCTTCCTCCTCTGGGAACTCTCAACATCAAATCATAACAATGCATAATGAATTAGGTTGCTTTACCCTTCCTTTATAGCTTCCCGAAACCCTAATTCATTGTTTACCTTTTCCCTCCAAGTGAATTTTACTTTAATTTATTATTCCTTGATTAAATCACTTAATTAATTAATTAATTAACCATTTTACCTCTAAAAAGTGATTTATCCATCCTGATGGCTTCTCCAGCCACTGAAAGTCACTTCTCATCATCTTTTCTTGTAGTGTTCTTCCTCCTGATTCTGATGATCTATTACACTAAGAGGTTTCTCCAAGTAATATGCCCATTATGACCTTCTTAGTGAATTTAATTAAGATATGACCCATAATAACTCAAAATTATGAAAATCAGCGTAATGCAACGAAACCAAAGCCCAACTGTGCGGAATGGATCCTGATGATGATCAATGCAATTCAGGCCCAAATAAACCCCTCAATATCTCTCGAACTCTCTGTCACCCCTATCTGGCTACTCGGGTAGGCATAACACTCTAAAATGTTGTAATGTTATCATGTCCCAAAATGAGGACATTACAGTCCTCCCTGCCAAAGTATTGCTTGTCCTCAAGCAATAACTGAATCCAACTACATATGATACCAGGGTCCCATATCCACCTGTGTGACACAAGGTAGACTCCCCTAAAGATGTGGTCTCTTCAAGTGCTCACCACGCATGACACCCACATGATCTTGATGAGTATAATGATCAATGTCCAAAGAATCTCAGTCAACTCCCCAAGAAACCACTCTACTCTAAACTCAACTCGATCAAACGTTGAACTACCAAGCACTCCAATCCCTAGATCCCATATTAGAATGTGAACTGCAATGCCATGTGGAGTATAGTTCTTTAACATATCAACACCATGAGTCTCCTGCACATAAAAGATGGCCTCAACCCGAAATGGGTCTATCCTACCAAACCATACCAAACTCAGCACGGCCCCCACCAACTGAACATGTTGCTTCCATAGTGAGGTACTACAAGACCTCAACGAATCACTAGCAAATGAAGTGCTCTCCCCAATACTGAAACTCAATGGAAAATAAAAGTGACTTCCCCCTGCAAACGTCTGCTCGTCTCCATCAGTCAATGAAATGCACAGCCCTGTAATCCCAAGGTCCCATGCTAGTCTCTGGCAGGGACCATCATGTTGATGTTGCTCTACTATGATCATGACTCTCTGCTCAAAGTATCCATACTAGACCCTCCACGCATGGATCCTCAAGATGAAACAAGCTATCGAACCAATGGACTCCAGGATCCCATGTCAAATTTGGAAGCTCATCACTTCCAATCCCCACTAACTGTTGATGTGCCCTACTAGTAACTATCGAAATCCATCCACCCTCATCCCAATGAGAGTCTGAGTATGTAGAAACCTCTAAGTTATCCCCTATCCCATGGCCTAGGATACTCTCTATCGCGCCTAGGACCTCAATTGTCTGCCCCTAATGATCCACCCCTATCCTACTGTATGCAATCAAGACACTCCTATTAGGCGATCTCAGCCTACCAACTCTCCATGTCCCCTGCCACTGTCTAGCACCCCCTATGTTGTTGTCAATGATAAAATTATTGGGAAGGGCTATCATAAATATCTGCACCCAACTGTAGGACTGGAAAGTATCATATGCTTTGGTTAATCCCCAGGATTGGACCAAAATCTCATCCACTAGCACCCATGGTGAATAATCGCCTAAACTCCAACTATCGAGTACAACAGTAGATAACTCCACAAAATGTTGGTCAATCACTCTCCCTCCATTATCACTCAAATAGTTGTTGCTATTGTGAAGGTGATCTCCGAGAACTATGTGTTGCTGCAAGGGAGAGGAATCTCCATGCTCCACTAAGTGTGTCCCCTCCCTACCATCCAATGCGTCCCCATGAATCCCACTGTACATCTCTCTCATCATCATATGTCCAAGGTGTACTATTGGATCAACCTCTGTGTGGATATCAACCAATCTTGGAACACAAATGAAAGTGTCCTCATAACTGCCCCTAGCTCTGGAATCCTCATGTGTATGTGTATGATTGATTGTCTCAGAACTACCCATGAATGGTGGTCCCTGCAACACCCAGATATCCTCCAGCAATGTAACTAAGGAACATATTTGACTCTCTATCGAGATAGATATAGTGTATCTCTTACTAGTCTCCTCAAGGAGCTCATCTAATATGGACTCTGATTCTTGAAGGGTTGTCTGTGTGCCTTCCAAGAATCCTCGTGTGGTCACCAACTCACGAGTGAGTCGATCCACCTCAAGCTCTTGCTCCCTCAGTGCCCTGTGATACATATCGCCAATCTCCAATAGGTAATCTTTGTCCATCAATAACTGTTAGTACTCAGCCCTCATCATAGTCACTCTCTCCATGAGTGTATGGAAGTCATCAATGGCAAGTCCCCTATCTGAACTATCATGTGCCATCGAGGCCCTCCAACAATAACCTTCCACCAATGTGTGTGTATCACCAAGGCATCGAGTGGCTGCCATGATCATGTCCTCACTGACTCTCAATTGTCCCGTCTAGTGTCGTGACTCATGATCACAGTCCCACTGAGGTTCTACCTCATGCCCCTCATTGCTAGTGTCAAAAATGGAATCCCCAACAACACACTCCTCAAAAGATAAGGCATTGAACTTCCCATTGTCCACTATGGTACTGAGTCCTCCTGTAGGCCACTGCACACCATCACCAACTTCTATCCCCATCTGAATCGCATTGTATCTTGTATGGGCAGTTGTATCCTC
>ML783366.1:394619-413512 GCA_009831015.1 Picea engelmannii | reverse complement strand
GTTCTTGAAGCTGAATTGGAGCCGAATTTTCCAAACGATCACATGTTTGATTCCATCAAGTACCGCTGGTACCGCTCCAAACTGATCTCGGGGTAAATGTAACCCACCACCCGAGTCACGCTCTTGAAATATAGAAGCGGCAGGGAGATGTATGGTTAGGGTTTCGGGTTTCCGCAGTTTGTACCATTGGTGGGCGTCCACGTCAGACACATCCGTAATCCAACCTTAGTGGGAGCCATCACACGTCCACGTCAGATTTTCACAATGGTGATGATGTGAAATTGAAATTAGGAAAATGAATCACATATTGTAAATGATGGCATGAATTTAAATGATCACCTTTAGGGATTGCACTTGGTAATGAGGATTGATAGAGTGGGTCTAATGGTTAAAAACATGTCTTTTCTCTTAAGAGGCCACAGGTTCAAATCCAGAGGGGGTTAGGGTATGTATACCTTCATAGACTTTACCAGTCAGTATTGTGGGGTATACTATCAAAGAATAAGATGAAGAAAGAATAGATATCAAATACATGAGAATATTCTACAACAAATGAATATATATTCTTATAAATTTCCATAAAGTCACTAATAACACTCAAAGTAACATCAAAATTATTCAAAAATTTGGCCAACAATTGCTTCTCAATTAACAAGAAGTTAGCTTACAATGTCTAGCAAAAGTTATGTTCTTTATATTCATCATATTTATACAAAACATGTGAATGCATGAAAAACAAAAACATTTCAACTTTACAATTCTTGATATTCTAGCCTAATTATCAAGATGTTATCCTTCTACATTTGTCCTATATCCTATCTACCATTTCCAAATTTCATACACTTTCCTTACTTTGAAAGAACATGGAAAATAATGCTACTCCAACGAGCCTCATAGATAAGAAAATTATTCTCTATTTTATCAAGTCGCTTCTCTAACTTAACTTAGATAGAAAAGTGTCCATTCAAGACTTATTTCCCTAGTGTGAATTTATACACATTCTTTGATCCTTATCTTGTTGATTTTGGGAACTTCTTCTATGATGCATATGTATTGGCTTTGCTTTTCCTTTAATGCCCCCATTACCTCAACTTGAGATAAAAATATGTTTTTTTTTTATTTTTTTTAAAGAGGGTACATGTCATTGTTGTGTGATTACTTCGACCTCTTCAAAAATTTGATTTCAATCATTTACCATTTGGTAGCATCTTCAATAAGTGTTGCCCTGAATCCTTCTTGTAGTCAAGTTCCATGTTATTCTTTAAGATTTTCTTTCAATTAATCTTGGAATCTCTAGTAGAGCATCAACAAAATTTTGTTACCATTCTTTTAAGAGATCAACAAATCTTTTCCACCCCTCTTACTTTTATTTCCATTCCTACAACACAGGGGAGAGGATAGATAGTTACTTCTAGATACTAGCTCTTGGAATCTTGCAATGTTTTGTAGAAAACCCTCTACAATGTGTTTACATTGTCTTGAACTTTTAAAATATATTCTATAAATTCAGCCATATAGATTCCTTAGTATTTTTTCTTAAATTTTAATATATCAAAGTTGATTTTAATAGACATTAATGATCATTAATATTATCTTCATTAAATTTTCATAAATAATAATAATAATAATTGTGTCTAGGAATGCTCTACATATCAATCTAAATACTATATATCAGCCATATATTAAGAAATAAAAATAATACATTAAATAATATATGTTAGTCGTATATTAAACAAATAATAATAATAATAATTGTGTCTAGGAGTGCTTTACATATCAATCTAAATACTATATATCAGCCATATATTAAGAAATAAAAATAATACATTAAATAATATATGTTAGTCATATATTAAACAAATAATAATAATAATAATTGTGTCTAGGAGTGCTTTACATGTCAATCTAAATACTATATATCAGCCATATATTAAGAAATAAAAATAATACAATAAATAATATATGTTAATCGTATATTAAATCAGTCTAGATTCATTTTAACTTTAAATCTATAAAATAGAAAAAATCTAAATTCATTTTAACTTTAAATCTATAAAATTAAATAACCAACACAAAAAAATCACTTGAGATAACTAATCTTCTTCTCTATTAAGTAAATTGAGTAATTCAATAATTACTAAAACAACAATCTAATTTTCTATATTCATTGTAGTCTCGTTCAAAGACCTTAAATTATCAATCCAATTGAATGGAATCCTTTTCCAATTTTTGCATTCAGACAAGCAATCCAATTGAATATAATATTTTTTAATTTTTGCATTCAGACAAAACGTTAGTTGAAACTGTTATAATTACAAATGGTAATTTTTCTATGACGTACGGATTTTTTGGAAACTGACCACAAGAAATTTCTTTCTTTGCGCAAATTTAAGTCTCGTGGAGGGTATAGATAATGTTCGGCGCGTCGGCATTACTCGGTTAGGCATGTTTAAACGAAAAGCCAATCCCTTCACATCATTGTAGATTTAGTCAATCCAGAGAACATAGAGTAGACCAAAGTCAATGGAACAAAGTTAATTGTTGAACTTATAATTCATTTTCAATTTCTAAATTATTTTATATTTTTCTCTCCTAACATAAATTATTAATTTATATTTTTCTAATATTTAAATATTTTTTAAGGTGATGTTTTTCTATATAGAATATATCCATTTTCATTTTTCCAAAAAAAAAAAAAAAAAATTCATGATTTCTTAGATATTTTTTTCATTTTATAATTATAAAATAAAAGTTTATATTCAATTAAGAACCTTTTCTAGAGTCATTAATTTCAAGTTAAACAAACATACAAAACTACTCAATATCCATTCCATTGTTTTACAATAATTATAATAGCTTGGTTTTTCCTTTATGATTTCAATTTCAACTACTCAATATCCATTCCATTGTTTTACAATAATTATAATAGCTTGGTTTTTTCTTTATGATTTCAATTTCACTTGATTATTATTTGAACTCAATTAATTCTCTAAACTATGTGAGGTGTTTTTGGCACATAACTAGGACCTTGTTGCAACAAGAAGCAATCGTGCATGGAGTCGCAACGATGTCAACTACTACTTGCAATTCATCAATATAAAAGGTCTAATAATCGAGGGAAGGGGGGCGATTGCATGGCCATGGAAAATATTGGTGGAACTACATATGTAAAAACCTTCATGTATGTATCAATTTATTATAACTCTAGTGATTCAAGATCTTTTCATCGAATGACTTATAAAGAATTGCATTAAATGAGCATAAATTAAAGTGCACCATTAAAGAAAGAAAAGCTCAATAATGAAGAGACATAAGCATCAAATCTCAACACAAAAACTTGATAACAGAGTTCGTCCCTAGTGTACTACGTCTCCGGGTCCTGCTCTCAAATGGGTAGGATTTTTCATTAACTCGGCAAAAGAATTTGGCAAAATACATAAGTATACCTCACTCTGAAATCAAGTTGCAAAAATAATGATCAAATCAGAAAAAAAACAACACCATTGAATTCATGGCATCAAATTACCCAAAAAAGACTATCTCTGACTCTGGCACTCCTAAGCCCAAGAAGAAATTTGTCTCGGTTTTCGTGCCCCTACAAACTACAATTAATACAGATGTACTTGCCTCGAAATGTGTGCCCCATTCGTACCACACGTGTGCCTCCCCCCGAGTTTTGGGCGGATTCTCTTTTTAAACAAATTCTCGAGCATTATTCACAACACAAGTCATTGGTCTGTTGGTTTGGGCGTGAATGTTAAGGCATAGTGGAGGGAGGAGGTCACGGGGTCAAACCCGCAGGCCTCCCCCTTTTGGCTTTGTTGTTACAACTATATATGTGTGTGTGTGTGTGTAAACAAGGTTGTTCTGCCAACTTTGGCGATGGTCCTATCCAAAGATTTGTTGATTAGTACGTGGTCGGATTTGGCGTGGTCCACTAGATTTGGCGGACCCGCCAAACCATATTTTGTTTTCAAAATTTGGATACGGGCTATCATTGGGCATTTTCCCACTTCCACGTGGTAGTCCCTAATTGGGCCATGTGGCAGCCTCCCATTCGACCACATCATCCACTGCTCTGTTAGCCTGCCATGTCAGTGCCACATCATCGTACGAACACCATGTCATCGTAAAGATGCCACATCACTGCCAACTTGCCATGCCACGTCACTGTACAGACCGTATGTACTACAACATGGAAAAATCCTACTGGTCCACGAATTGGTCCAGAAGTGCCAAATTTGGGTGACATGTGGCAACCTCTTGTGATGCCACATCACCATGTTGACATCAACATGACACGTATCACCTCCTGTTCCTGCCATGTGTGTTGTACGGATGATGACGTCATTCGTATGGATGCTGATGTCATTTGCACGGATGCTGACGTCAACAATACGGATACTGACTCATCCCCCTGTTGACTGGGCTAGGTTGACCAAACTTTGACCACGAATATCTTTCGATCCGTAACTCCATTTGACGAGTCGTTTGCAGCGTTAGAAATCTTGCGACATGCTCTTCACAATAATGTCATTTTCACTAATTTTTGGGAACTTTTAATTTTTGTCCTTTCTCTGTCTGCTGAGGCCATTCTGAGCATCCTGAGTTACTTCTGTGAGTTATGATTTGTTCTTAGCCTTCTCTAGATCCTTTTTGGATCACGCCTTCCCACTAAGAGATTTTTAGACCACCAAAAGATTTCATCAATCAAGAAATGAGTGAGGGAAGAATCCCCTCACTTTGTCCTTCTCTATCCACTTTGCCTTGCTTGGATGTGTGGCCTTTAAGCCTACTCGAAGATAATCAACATCACTCCTGCATGAATTCCTCGTCCCTCTCTCCAGGATGATATATTCATTTAACTCATCCAAGTACTCAAGAGAAAATTCATCAACTGAAGGTATTGAAACTTCCTCATCCTGATCCATGATCATGGGAGGCTCAAAAAGTTTCAAGTTCTCTACATTTACAACTGAGTAAATCTGCATATAAGGTGGAAGATCCGGACGAAAAGAATTGGTACCACTTTTCTCCAAGATAGTGAAGGGTCCATAAAGAACAATGATTGGAGGAATGTAAGGCTCAGTTGTAAGTATGTTGTACATAAGGTATCTATTCATCCCATAACTTGGGATGCTTGTCGCAATAGCCTCAAAGAAAAAGTACCATTGTTCGGTTTACCACCTCTATCTGTCCATTGGTCTATGGATGGAAAGTAGTGCTCCTCTTCAATTTGGTGTCCATCATTCTCCACAATCTTGTCCAAAAATCCCTAAGGAATCAAGTATCTCGATCTGAGATAATGGATGTGGGTAACCCAAAGTGAACCCAAACATACTGAAAGAAGATATTAGCAGTCTGCTCAGCAGTGACCTTCTTTTTACATGGAATCAAGATACACATCTTCCTGAACCTATCTACTACAACATACAAATAGTCATCACCCCCTTTTGACATTGGTAAACCCCCTACAAAATCCATGGAGATACTTTCCCATGGATGGGATGGAACATGAAGTGGTGAGTATAGCCCTATTTTTCTATTACTGGGCTTACAAGTAGAACACATCACACACCCCTTTACATATTTAGTTACAATTGCTTTCATTTGAGGCCAGTAACAAAACCTTTGCAAATGAGCCATAGTTTTTTCTACCCAAAAATTCCCAAACACAAGAGAAGTGTGAGCTTCTCATATTACATGGACTCATTCACTTGTAGTAATGCATAGCTTTCCAAGATGGTAGAGTAGTTTTCCTTGTAGACAATAGTTCTCTACCTGTGCACCATGGGTTAGCTTCTCATATACTTCTTTAAAATCTCCATCAATGGCATATTGTTCCACATAGCTATCATGAGATAAAGAAGTATTCTTCAAAATAATAGAAGCATCAATAGGAGGTCTAGAAAGCATATCAGCTACCTTGTTACTTGTACCCTTTTTGTACTTGATTACCAAATGAAATTGTTGTAGAAAACCCATCCATTTGTAGTGTCGATATTGTTGTAGTTCGGTCTGTGCTTGGAGATATTGTAAGGGTTGGTGATCTATATGTATGATTGTTTCCTTCCCTAACAAGTAGTGCTTCCATTTATTTACACTTTGAATTAATGCATACAACTCTTTATCATATGTAGGATAGTTAACAACAACTTGGTTAAAAGAAGAGTGGTAACAGATAGGCTTATGATATTGCATCAATACTGCACCCATGGCGTATCCGCTAGCATCTGTCTCAATCTCAAAAGGATGTTGAAAATTCGATAGTGCTAATACTGGTGCGGTACTGATCTTCTCCTTCAAAGTATCGAAATATTTTTGTTGCTTTCCTTCCCACTGAAAAGTGTTCTTCAAACTAGTTAACGCATGCAAATGAGTTGGTATAAAGGAGAAGTTTGAAATGAACCTCCTCCAATACTGGACTACACCTAAGAAGCTTCGGATCTGAGTTACACTTTTTTGCTCAGGCCAATTTACAATTACATCAATTTTGGAAGGATCATTTTTTAATTATCCTCCTCCTACAATATGACCTAAGCACACAAGTGCAATCTTACCAAATTCACATTTAGAAAATTTTACATACAAATTTTTCCTTTGCAAAGTATCCAATACTTTATTTACATGCCTCACATGTTCATCCCAAGTCCTACTAAAAATAAGAATGTTGTCTGAATATACAATCACAAAGTCATCTAGGAAAGGCATGAATACATCATTCATCACACGCATGAAAGTTGTCGGAGCATTACAAAGCCCAAACGACATAACTAACCACTCAAAAAATCACTATTTGGTTTTAAAAGTAGTCTTCCATGCATCATATTCTGCAACCCTGATTTGATGGTATCCACTATGAAAATCCAACTTGGTGAAATAAATAACATTCATTAATTGATCAAGTAAATTATCTATACAAGGAAGAGGGTATCGATTTTCACCGTGATTTTATTTAAGGCCCGATAATCGACACACATTCGCCTGTGCCATATTTCTTTGGCACCATCACGATCGAAGAACCACAAGGAGATAAACTGGGCCTAATGACCCCTTGATCCAATAAGCCATGTACCTTCTTCTTTATCTATGTCATCTCCACAATTGAAATCATGTACATGCCCACATTAGGAAGAAGAGAATCTTGCTGAAGATGTATCTCATGTTGGAATTCCCTCTTAGGAGGTAATCCATCTGGTTCCTGAAAAATATCATCATACTTGGAAACAATATCAACTAATTCCTTCTTATGGGAAGGATCACATCCTTGGAAAGCGTCGGGTGTCCCGACATCTTTATCTCTTACGACCATGAGTACATATATTTTATTAGTGTTTATGAGTATTTTCATTTGTCTTGCACTAACAAGTGTTGTATTTACCCTCATGATGTGAGCTCTAACAATATATTCCACTCCCCCCTTAGTAAGGTGGTATTTGTTCTCATGATGAAAGAAGACTGTTTTTCTATCATAAAGATAAGGACTTCCCAACATTATGCCACATATATCAGGTGGTACAACATCCAAATACACTTCATCAATCAACTTTGAAGCAATAGAAAATCTGACCCTACATTGTTTGGTGACATTAAGTTTTTCTTTATCACATACCCAACCAAGAGGATAAGTCTTCAGATGTGGTTTCATTTCAAGACCCATCTTCTTGACAAGTGTTTTAGATATTAAGCTTACTTGGGAACCCAGATCAAATAATGTATCTATCGCAGTGTGTTTAGATACAACTCTTATGTGAAATAATTCATTCCTCTTTCGTTCATCATCATGAGATTCATTATTGGAACTTGAACTACCATGAAGGGAATCTTTACCTTGTACTCCAAACGTTGTGATCTTTCCTTCATCTCCTGAATCGTAACCAAGATCTTGTTGCACTGTAGCAACGATTTTTGTCTTCTCTTTTCCACCGAACTGTTTCGGCCTCTTCCCTGGATGCAGTTTCCAACATTGTTCATCATCGTGACCGCTTTTCTTGCAATGAGTGTAAGATGGATTTCCTCCTTCTCTCATCACTGTGGCAGTATTATTGTCCTTCCTTTTAAACTTCTTCAAATGTTTATGTGGGAGATTGGAAGGTTTCTTTGTGGGATCTTCTTGAACATGCTTTCCCCTGTTCTTAAGGTGAGTGGCTTGCACACAAACTTCGTCAAGACTGGTGGGTTAAACAAGAGAAAAGTATGAAGAATATAATTGTGAAGTGCTCCAATATACTTCATTAAAGTTTCATAAGAATCCAAAGGAATTTTTACTGCAAGATCTTTCTTCCTAAATTATTCTGTGAAACTTTGTACAGTTTGACCTTTACTTTGCCTTAAAGTTTGCCATTCCATCATTGTTTTATGTAAATAACCTAATGGATAAAATTGCTTCCTTATTGTTGATTTAAATTTTGGTCATGAGGAAAGACGATTGCCACACTTACTTCTGTCACGAAGCTTTCTCTCCCACCATACGAGAGCGATGCCTTCCAACCAAAGAGAAGCCAGTTTCACTTTAACTTCCTCTTCATCAATATGTTGAACACAAAAATATACTTCAACCTGTTGGATCCAATTATATAACTTTTCAGGATTACCATCTCCATTAAACATAGGTAAAAAACAATTTACATCAATCTTTAATAATGGTTTCTTAAAAGAGGCTTTATGGATAGAATGATGAGAATGCTCAGAGGAAGAAGAACTAGAACTTGATGGTGAAAATGGAGACTCAGGAGGATCTCCTCCAGCCCCTTGGTTTACCGAAGCATCATCATAAGCATGTGCTTCCTTTTTCTTCCATTTCTTCTTCATCCTCTTCTCGTAATCTCTATACATTCGTTCAACCATTTCTGACATGCGATAAAGGAGCATGTGAAATTTTTTATCCTGTACATAACGCTTGTCTTCTTCTGCCATTTTCTTCCTTCGGGATGCACGACCAACTTCAGGATTGAAAGTATTAAGAGTTCCTTCACCCTGCTTATGCTTGGCCCTAGTAAGAATTCACACTCAACAATTCAAGTCAAATACGACTGCTCTAATACCAACATGATCCAGGATCTTTTCATCAAGTGACTTATAAAGAATTGCATTAAATGAGCATAAATTAAAGTGCATCATTAAAGAAGGAAAATCTCAATAATGAAGAGACATAAGCATCAAATCTGAACACAAAAACTTTATAACAGAGTTCGTCACTGATGGACTATGGCTCCAGGTCCTTCTCTCAAATGGGTAGGCTTTTTCATTAACTCAGCAAAAGAATTTAACAAAATACATAAGTATACCTCATTCTGAAATCAAGCTGCAAAAATAATGCTTAGATCAGAAAAAAGACGATACCACTAAATTCGTGGCGTCAAATTACCCAAAAATGACTGTCTCCATGCCTCGATCCGACTCTGGCACTCCTAGGCCCAAGAAGAAATTTGTCTCGTTTTTCGTGCCACTACAACTTGCAATTAATGTTTTTGTACTTTCCTCAAACTGTGTGACCATGTCGTACCACACATGCGCCTCCCCCTAGGCTCTGGTTGGATGCTATTTTTAAACAAATTATTAGGCATTATTCACAACACAGGTCGTTGGTCTGTTCGTTTGGGCGTGAATGTTAAGGTGTAGTGGAGGGAGGAGGTCTCGAGGTCAAACGTGTGAGCCTCCCCCTTTTGGATTTTTTGTTACACCTATATATATATATATATATATATATATATATATATATATATATATATATAACCAACGTTGTTCCACCAACTTTGGCAATGGTCCTATCCAAATATTTGTCGATTAGTAAGTGGTCGGATTTGGCATGGTCTACCAGATTTGGTGGACCCACCAAACCATTTTTTTTTTTCAAAATTCGGATATGGGTTGTCATTGGGAATTTTCCCACTGCCACATGGCAACCCCTGATTGGGCCATGTGGAAGCCTCCCATTCATCCACATCATCCATTTCTTTGTCATCCTGCCATGTTAATGCCACCTCATCATACAGATGCCACATCATCGTATGGATGCCATGTCATTGTATAGATGCCACATCATCATATGGATTCCACATCATCGTATGGATGCCACGTCACTGTCAAATCTCCATGCCACATCATCATTCCATGTCGGTGCCATGTCACTGTATGGACAACCATGCGGAAAAATCCTATTGGTCCACGGATTGGTCTAGAAGTGCCAAATCTAGGTGACATGTGGCGGTCTCTGGTGCTGCGACGTCACCATGATGACATCAGCATGACACGTGTCACCTCCTACTCCTGCCATGTGTGTTGTAAAGATGCTAAATTCATCTGTACGGATGCTTAATTCAACAGTACAGATGCTGACGTCAGCAGTACGGATGTTGATTCATCCCACTGCTAACTGGGCTAGGTTGACCAAACTTTGACCGCAAATATCTTTCGATCCATAACTCTATTTGACAAGTCGTTTGCGTCGTTAGAAATCTTGCGACACACTCTTCACGATAATGTCATTTTCACTGAGTTTTGGAAACTTTAAATTTTTTCCCTTTCTCTGTCTACTAAGGCCATTCTAAGCATCCTGAGTTGCTTCTATGAGTTCTGAGTTGTTCTTAGCCTTCTCTGAATCCTTTTTGGATCATCTAGTGAAAGGAAGACATTATTTAATCCATTATCAGTACATATTGGCATCATTTATTCTGTGCATTTACATCTTTCTCCTCATTAGTGCCCACCCAGACCTATGGTAACGTAACATATCCCCCTATTTCCCCATGTTATGGCTTGCATATAATATCTATGAATTATTTTGACGTAGTGGTATGAACGAAAAAACAGATTCAATTATTACAATTAAGAAACAATTTGAACCTCGTTGTAAGAAATATTACTTCGACCAATAGTAGGCAGGCCCATATCATGATTAATGACTATATCAACATTAGGGTAGAGGGAGAGAAGATCAAAGCCCTAGTTGATAGCATTAACACCAACGAAATTCACTTATCGTCTTCCAATGTGTTGATTACAGATACCATCATAAGAACATGTGGTTGATCGTAATCATATCATCATGTAGATAGATTTATCTGAACTCTCTATTTTTCAAGGATCCAGTTTTAGAGTAAAAATGATACACACACACAAAATATCCATAGTTAATTTAAATAATAAATAGAGTTTTAAGATTTACGTCATGGGAGTAGTTATTAAGATGGCTTTGAAAATCTATAGCAATTATTTGGAATATTTCAACATTTCACCATCACCATCTTGATGGATCTAATTATGACTACTATGGATTATGAATAAAGTTTTAGATTAAAATAAATTTTAAATATATAAGAGATCGATCAATAATTAAAATAATTTTTTTATATATACTTGAGAAATTTAAATGAATGGGTGAGTGCACGAAGTTGGTGGCTAAAAAAGTGGCAAGGGGGTCAGCACGAACACACACTTGCAGGAAAGAACATGCATTCCTAATCCTATAGGATTGGCAAGGTTCGAACCTGTAGCAAGTTTTCCATGTAGCTTCGTCGACAGGAACACACATGCATTCTTAGGAACATGTGTGTGTTCTTAAGAACGAGTGCACATTCCTAATAGGAAAGTGCACACATTCCTACTGTGCCCATTTTTTAAGGACCGCATGCGTGTTTTTTGTTCATTTGCACATCGTGCCTCGTGAATTTCCTTGATTGAGAAATCAAAAAGGAAAAGTAAAGAAGGAGAAAATCCAAGGATCTTTTCACCATGTACATCACAAGAAAGGTACGATTGGTTGATTTTTTTTCATTTCCTTTCTTGGTTTTGCAAACAAAAAATAAAAATTAGTCATAGGTTATGGATGTAAATCCCAATGGCATTGAAAACTTATTAGCAAGGCTCACTACACATAATCGATACACATAATTAATACTTGAATGTAAATCTTTCAACAATTATCAATCTTGTATAGGTTTTTTTCAAGTTCATTGTAAAGATACCACATAGTTTTTCTTTGTTTTCCACAAAATTATGTTAATATTTTGTTGGGATAAAATAACATTGTTGTTTGTAATACCTTGTTCATAAGTCCACTTATTAAATTTCCTTATTAAACTGCAAGGCATGGCATGTCATGTCATGGAAAGTTAAGGAAAGGAAAGGCATGCATATAAAGTGAAGACAAGGCAAGGCATGGCATGGTAAGTGAAGGCAATGCAAGGAATGACATAGCATGTCAAGGCAAGGCAAGGCATGGCATGGCATGACAAGTGAAGGAAAGGAGAGGTATGACATGGCATGGCAAGGCATGTGATGAAATGGCATGGAAAGTGAAGGCATGGCATGACATGGCATGGAAAGGAAGGCATGGCATGACAAGGAAGGGAAAGGAATGGCATGGCAAGGCAAGGCATGGAAAGGAATGGCATGGCAAGTGAAGGCAAGGCAAGGCATGGCATGGAAAGGTAAGGCATGGAAAGGCATGGAATAACATGGCATGACAAGGCATGTAATGGAAAGGAAAGGCATGGAAAGGCTTGGCATAGCATGGCATGGAAAGACATGGCATGGCATGGAAAGGCATGGAATGGCAAGGAAAGGCATGGAAAGGAAAGGTAGGGCATGGAAAGGGAAGGAATGACATGGCACATGAAGGAAATGGAAAGAATGGAATGGAATGCCATGGAAAGGAAAGGCATGGCATGGAAAGTGAAGGAAAGGAAAGCCATGGCATGGGATGAGATGGCATTGAAATTGAAGGAAAGGCAAGGCATGGCATGGAAAGTGAAGGCAACGCGAGGCAAGGTAAGACATGACAAGGCATGGCAAGGAATTACATGGAAAGTGAAGGCAAGACAAGTCATAGCATGGAAATGAAAGGCATGGAATGTAAGGTAAGGAAATGCAAGGAATGAAAAACCTAGTGGTTTTGTTTGCAAATACATAAAAACCTCCATTTTTATGAATACCTCTTATATCTCCTCTTTTGACGTTATTTTTTTATAAGCTACACAAATCTGTTGTCGATGAAACTAGAGATATAGATAGAGTCAACTATGCATATTCCATATATATATATGTGTGTGTGTGTGTGTGTGTGTGTGTGTGTGTTTTACTATTTTTAGTCTATTTTTGTCTTGACATATATCAAAATCCTAAAATACATACCTCTTTTATTTATGCTAAACTTTTTGTTAGCTTAACCATTTTTTAAATAAGTTATATGCTGCACTAGAAGAGACAAATATCTACAATATAAAAAAAATAATTGTTTGATAACGTTAAATCCCTCATAGCCTACACTAATGGTAGGCATTGTAATTTCAAGGATATATTGACTTTCATCATTTAAAATGTGTGTGTGTGTGTGTGTGTGTTGAAAAAATACACCGCACTAGAACAATGGGTTCTCTACAATTATGTAAATTTTTTTAAGGAAATTCCTTTATTAAGGAACTCAACACCTACACTAACGGAGACATATACCTTATATTTTGCTAGACAAATAACATACCATTGTTATAAAAACTCGAATTTCACATACTTGTTCACAATTTCTATAACTAAAAATTTATATATTTAGAAAGATAATTCAATTTCCTACATTTTACCTTTCTACACCATATTCAAATTCATTGTAAAAATACCTTGAATAATCCATCCAAGTTAGAAAATTGTTTCTTTTCCATGTTTTCGTTTCCACTAACGTGTCACGAGAGACCATCATTAGCTCGCACTCACCCATTTACAACAAATATAATATAACAAGGTATAAAATATCACAATTAACAAAACACTAAAAGAGAGGAATATGGATTCAATTATGCCTCGATAAAACAATTATGGACATCTCTTAAAAGGAAATCACTTTTAAGTCCATAATGAATAGATAATTCTTTTAGTAGACAATTTTAAAGTAGACTAGAGAAATAATTGTGATTAAACACTACCTCCCACTACATTTTTCAAAAAACATACAACTGACCACTTTGATATAGTGTCAACACCTTCTAAAGTAGAAGGTATAGGTGAAACCATTATAACCGAAAAGAGAATATGGATCCAAAAGGAATAAACAAAGCTCCAACACTCTCGAGCAGTAGGACAAGTTCAAAATATGGAACATAAAATATCAACATGACCAAGGACTGGACAAGCATTGTTAATGAAGTCCAACCTCGAGATATTCTCCCTTGAGGGTAGACCCTAAAATAGTCCACTTAACACCCATTGCAACAAGATTGAATAGTTTTTTACTACTCGTTGCAATGAGTTGTTATCACCTAAAAATGAAAGATTAATTTTCATTTTCAGAGGCATTATTTTCAACAACATTGCACCAACATATATGAAATTTGGAGTGTGCTATGAGTCATTTGAGAGGTGGTGATGAAAATCCATGTGTTTCACATGTCGATTGATATTCATGTAGTTTTAGTCATGTTTTGTTGTTGAGTTCATCTATTTGGAGACAAGGTTTCCCATGTAGCAAACATTCACCTTTTGGCACACTTCTCTACATATTTATCCATTAGAAGGTGCCTTTGTTATGTCACAATTTTCAAATAAAATTTTACATGTTTGAAGGAATTTCGACCACTTGGGTTCATCTCACATCACACAAGTATTTCTACATATGTTTATGCATGATTCATCAATATTGTTGGCTTTAGGAATCATCTACAAGGAAACAAAGAGGTTTATAGAGAATGTCCCTTATGAAGATTGACATGTGTCACCTAGAAACCCTCTGACAGTGGTTAAAGACTTTTCAAAGAAGGAGTACCCTTCATTTTGAGGGATATATAAGGGTTTTCATGGTGTAATCAAGGGTCACATGTACAAAAGAAGACGAAAGCCCAGTCAATAAGATGACACTTAGCATTCCTATCATATGTGGCATAAAGGAGAAGGACATTTGTGACAAGTGATCCATTTAGTAACATACAGAACAATTCCTTTATGTCATCTTTCCAAAGAAGAGTAGATATGTTTCAAAATACATTGCCCAAATTACTACCATACCAATGCCATTAGATATTATAATAAATATTGTGGAAGTTATGGTGATTTCAACTATGCAACCTCAAAACTCTAGCTGCATTTGATCATTTCTATAGGAGTGCCCCGCCTTTTCTTGAGTTCTATTACTATTTGGGGAAGACGAAGCTACTAGAGAGTCATTCTTGGAGAACACCCAAGCTAGGAATGAGACATGTGTCACATAAAACCTACGAAGAAAATAAAACACCATGAATTGAGGGAGCACTCTCCATAGAAAGGGGACATGTAGTAGCAAAGAACTATTCAAGCATTATTTTGTGCATCATTTCACCCTTAAGGAGGATTTCCTATCTTGAAGAAGACTTCTAAGCCGTTTTATGTATTTTATTATTATTATTTCTAGAAGGCTCGTATATCTAGAAATTCCTCAATAATATTTTATTGTAAAGGAGAGTGGATATCTTTTGAAGTATAGTGGCCATATTACTACCATACCAATGCCAGTAGATGTGAAGTGGCTAGATCATTTTTGAATTGTGGTCATAATAGATATTATAATAAATATTGAGGAATTTATGGTGATTTCAAATTTTCAAGAACACCCAAGCTAGGAATGGGACATCTAGCACATAAAACCTACAAACAAAATCAAACACCATGAATTGCGGGAGAAGTCTCCATGAAAAGGGGACATGTGGTAGTGACGAACTATTCAAGCCTTATTTTCTACATCATTTCACCCTTAATGAGTTCCTATCTTGAAGAAGATTTCTAGACTATTTTATGTATTTTAATATTATTATTTCTAGAAGGTTCATGGATCTAGAAATTACTCAATAATATTTTATTGTAAAATGTTTGAGAAGAAACTCTATAAAAGGAAGAGATCTCATTTGCAAAGGCATGGTTAGATGAATTATATTTCCCCTCCAAGCTTAGTTGAAGATCTCTTGAAAGGAAGAAGTCAAGGGTCAAGATCAGTGTAAGTTTTCTCTGTTTCTCTTTTCTCTTGCATGGATGAACATGGTCTTGCAAGAATTGCCATTATTGTTGTTTCTGAAATAATCTTTGAAGAAGGGCATTGTTACCCCAATAAAAGGAAATTAGATATAAGGTAACCTTGGACATATGTTGATGCATGATTTATCATTCTTGTGGGATTTGGGCATCATCTACAAGGAAACAACGAGGTTTCTAGAGAATGCCCCTTGTGAATATTGACATGTGTCACCTTGAAACCCTCTCATAGTGGTTAAAGACTTTTCAAAGAAGGAATACCCGTCATTTTGAGGGATATATAAGGGTTTTCATGGTGTAATCAAGGGTCACATGTACAAAAGAAGAGGAGTTTCCCAATGAAGAAGATGATACTTATCATTCATATCATATGTGGCATAAAGGAGAAGGACATTTGTGACAAGTTCTTCATTTAGAAGCATATAGAACAATTCCTTTATGTCACCTTTCCTAAGAAGAGTGTATATATTTCGAAATACAGTGCCCAAAGGAAGAGATCTCATTTGCAAAGGCATGGTTGGATGAATCAGATTTCCCCTCCAATGCTTAGTTGAAGATCTCTTGAAAGGAAAAAGTTAAGGGTCAAGATCAGTGTAAGTTTTCTCCGTTTCTCTTTTCTCTTGCATGGATGAATAGGGTCTTGCAAGGATTGGCATTATTGTTGTTACTGAAATAATCTTTGAAGAAGGGCATTGTTGGTCCAATAAAAGGAAAATAGATCTAAGGTACAACCTTCCCTAACTCCTAATGTAACCTTGGATAATTAAAGAGATTTACTACTGGAATTTTATGGTTATATTTTTCTATTCATTTTTTAAACTCTCTTGTAACTAAGAAACAAGATTAAGTTTGGTACATTATAGCTTTTTGATTTCATACTGAAATCATATTTGAGAATATGATATATTGTTGGTTGATTATTTAGTTAGAAGGGTTTCCTACACAATCTAGTTCATCTAGAGTTTCATAATTGGTGATTCATCTATTGTTCATGGTCACACGTTATTACTTGGCAATAATGTCATGGTTGTGCAAATACACCTTACACAAGGGTAGTCACTTATTCTTTCATAGTCTGAAAATTTATTGGGTACTAGTTGTAGCACATCAATACATGTATTAAGTACATCTTCTCCATCATACTCAATCTGTCTTGCTTTCTGAACTTGACTTCATTTCCCAATGGATAGCACTAGTTTTGATAGTTCATCATCACTTTATTACCTAAATAGAAAAGTAAATTCATTCTACAAATCAAAATTTTATATCAAACTTCGCAGGGACAAATTTGTAGTCTTATTAGGGAATCCCCCTTGTGACAAAGAAGAGCTGGCCTAAATCAGGAGGACAATCGCTAAGGTGATGGTGGGTGGTGTCCTCAAGTTTCCCTACGGTTTGTTCTTGATGATTAGACTTATCTTTTGTGCAAATATTAGAGGCAACATGGGTGATGCTCATCAGAGTGAAGTGAGATTAGAAGTAGGAAAACAAATCACATATCGACAATCATCACTTTCGTGGCTTACACTCAGCAACTGAAAAGATCTCTATAGTCATGCCCACTTAGCATCTTAAACAATTTTCAATAAGAATTGATACTAACTTTGGGGTTTGCACCCAGTACTAGGAAGGCAAACACGTGGCGATTAAGCAGAATCCCGGAAGATAAACACAATAGCTAGTGATGGGCCAACTCCCACTAAGCTTGGATGTGTCTGACGTGGATTGTGGATGTCTGACGTGGACGCCCATCCGAAACCATAACCCTACATCTCCATTGTAAGAGAGAGACGCCCATCGTGTTAGAAAATTTGTGACGGACAGAGTGCCCGCCCACCGATAAATCCTTGACGGAATCTTTTCGGCTAAGTACTTGACGGAATTCGCCTGTAAATCAGCTTATAAAACTATATTTAGAAATTAGATCCGACTTCTTCTGGAAGACGGTTACATTTTCGAGCAATAAAATTAAAATGCTGCAGTGTCATATCAGCAGCTCAGTTGAGTAGAAGCGTGATCATTAGCTCTGATCACTTATTTCCACAAAATGAAGCTCTACTTAATTGTGCTTCTACTGATAGAGATCTTTGTAGGTTTATCCATTTTGCCAAAAACGAGTTCATTATCAATCCATTCAGATGAAACACGCACGTTGTTGGGCGAGCAGCAAGTGTTTAATGTTCAGCAGTTTGGTGCAATAGCCAAATCCAAAACAGATAATAGCAAGGTGAGATTCTCAGCCAATTAGGCAAATATTGCAACAGTGATTTCAATTTACAGGCTTTTATATTATCGATTGTAACAAAAAAAAATATTGGAAGTTATTTCACTGTCAATTTTAAGAATTTAATGTCTAATTTGCACATTGTTGTAGGCCTTTCTGGCAGCCTGGACTGCAGCTTGTTCTTCTGCTCAACCATCTGTCTTCTATGTACCAAATGGACAATTTTGGCTTGATCCAGTTTCCTTCGAGGGGCCATGTAAGAGTGATAATATCATGGTGCAGGTAAAGTGTTAAAGACGACCCATCTCATCTCTGCAAAAAATTATATTCAATTAAGAACCTTTTCTAGAGCCATTAATTCCAAGTTAAACAATTATACAAAACTAAAACTGCTCAATATTCATTTCACTGTTTTACAACCATTATAATAGCTTGGTTTTTCCTTTATGATTTCAATTTCACTTGATTATTATCTGAATTCAATTAATTCTCTGAACTATGGGAGGTGTTTTTGGCAGATAACTGGGGACCTCATTGCGCCAAGAAGTAATCATGCATGGAGCAGCAGCAGCGATGTCAACTATTGGGTGCAGTTCATGAATATAAATGGTCTAACAATCGAGGGAGGGGGGCAATTGCATGGACATGGAGAATCTTGGTGGAACTACATGTGTAAAAACCT
>ML783366.1:354326-378167 GCA_009831015.1 Picea engelmannii | reverse complement strand
ATAATGCATGAGTAGAAGTACCTCTCAAATATTTGAGAATCCACTTTACTGCCTCCCAATGTTCTTTACCTGGATTTTTCATATACCTACTCACAACTCCCACTGCATGTGCAATATTTGGTCTTGTGCAAACCATTGCATACATCAAGCTGCCAACTGTTGATTAATAAGGGACCTTGGACATGTATTATATCTCCTCCTGTGTCTTGGGACACATTTCCTTAGTTAATTTGAAATGGTTGGCTAAAGACATACTAACTAGTTTTACATTCTGCATTTTAAACCTCTCCAACACATTTTTTATGTACTCGACCTGATACAATGTCAATTTGTGATTTTTCCCGTCTCTGTTTATTCTCATACCAAGGATTTTCTTTGCAGCACCCAAATCCTTCATCGCAAATGAATTAGCTATTTTTTTCTTGATCACATTTATATCTTGCATATTAGACCCTGCAACAAGCATGTCATCTACATACAATAGCAAGATAATATAACTTCCATTTTCTATATTTTTGAAATAAACACAATGATCAGAATGACATCTACTATAACCATGTTCTGTCATAAACCTGTCAAACTTCAAATATCCTAACATCCCCCCTTAAGAAAAACTTGGGATAGGATTAAAGGATTTACAATAGTGACACAATAGGAGAAGGAAGGAGGCATTAGATCCTATCACCCCTTAATGACAACTTCCTGAACTCCTAACATAGATCGAAGTTTGGAAAACTCCGCTTCTGTAAGAGACTTTGTGAAAATGACTACAACTTGATCCTCTGTAGGGAAAAAGAGCACTTCAATAACTTGATCATTAATGATCTTTATGATGAAATGCATGTGTATCTAGATGTGCTTGTTGTGTTGATGTTGAACTGGGTCTTTGGCGAGCTTGATGGCACTTTGATTGTCGCACTAAAGGCTGGTTGGATGTTGTTGCTAGAATCCAAACTCTAAAAGGATCTGTCGAAGCCACAAGGCTTCCTAACTTGCATTTACCGCTACTCGGTACTCTACTTCTGCTGAAGAAAGTGCAATAGCTTGGTGTTTCTTACAGGCCCACGTGACAGGTCCTGAACCAAGGCTGAAAAAATAACCTACAATAGACTTACGATCATCAGGTTCGTTGGCCCAATCTGAATTAGTGAAACCAACCAATAAAGCAGTCTCCCCTGAACTGTAATGTATCACGAACTGAATTGTACCACAGACATAGTGAAGTATCCTTTTAGATGCTTTCCAATGGATTTCATGGGGTGTTTTCATATACCGAGAAATAATACCAACAACAAAGGAAATATCAGGATGGGTATGAGTCAAGTATAAGAGGCTACCAACTAATTGACGGTACAGGGTGGCATCAACTTTGGGAGAAGTACAAGTGGCAGTAAGCTTGAATCCAAAATGAAAGGGAGAAGGGGTTGATTTACAATCATCCATGTGAAAGCGATGAAGAAGGTCATGAGCATACTTAGACTAGGAAATAAAAATTCCTTCATTGGCTTGAAAAACTTGGAGGCCTAGGAAATAGTGAAAAAAACCTAAGTCTGTCATTTCAAATTTCTTCTTAAGGTTGGTTTTCACATGGTTTAAAAGTTTTGAGTCATTGCACGTAAGGATAAGGTCATCAACATAAAGGACAAGGATTATGATATGGATTCCTACTTTCTTGGTATAGACATTAACATCATAACGGAATCTAGAGAATCCATTGTCAATAAGAAAGTTGTTCATTTTGGCATACCAAGCTCAGGGAGCTTGCTTAAGACCATAAAGATATTCCTTAAGGTAAAAAACAAGGCTAGAGTCATTCTGGACATATATAGGAGGTTGTTCCATGTATATTTCTTCTTACAAATATCCGTGCAAGAAGGAGGATTTAACATCCATCTGATGGACCTCCCATTTATGTGAGGCAGCAAGGGAAAGAACAAGGCGGATGGAATTCATTTTGGCTACTGAGGCAAAGGTTTCATTATAGTCAATTCCTTCAACTTGGGAAAATCCTTTGGAAACTAACTGAGCCTTGTGTATTTCAAAACTTCCATCTAATGCATACTTAGTTCTGTAGACCCATTTACATTTGACAATTTTTCTTCCTTTTGGAAGAGGTACAAGATCCCAAGTATCATTTGCCATTAAAGAATTGTTGTGTTTGTTTTGTCACATGGGTGAGCGAAAACATAACACTTACTTGCCTAGTTAAGTTAGCTAAACAAGACAAAGGGTTGTGAGTTGATTAGATAACCAAATACACATGAAACAAGGAAATAAAAATAAATAAATAAAGGAGACAAAGGTTAGAAAAAATTGCAAGAACTAGAACCATAAAAAATGAAAATGAAAATCAGATAGCTATCAATGGATCAATTTATTGATAGGATAGCACCATAGATAAAGGAACGGAATTATTAATCCCATATTCATCCTTGGGAGGGCTCTTGATTTCCCTAATAGAGAGATCTTCTCTTCATACAATGGAAAGTAACAATGGTGAAGAAATACAATTCCAATCCTCTCAAGAGGTGAGTGGAATGGCCCTTTCTATAGTGCTTGAATGATTCAAAGAGAAAAGAGGATTATCCAAGAATCATTCTTGCAGCATAACAATACCTTGAATTACTGCTTTCAAATTTCCGTGGTGAAGAGTTTCGCAGGTGTTATCTGGATAATCCACAGTTGTTTTCATTTTTTTCATCGACGTTTCGAATCCGAATCAAGATTCATCATCAGGACTAATCGTCAATACCTTGAATTTATTATTTTCTTTGCACACCCATGGAATATATTTATAGTGTCCATTTGTGGAAAGATATAAATGGTTCATGATGTGAACAAGGGGAATTTCAAGGAACTTCCTAGCCCTTGACAAGCCTCCAAGATAGATTTCTCTCATATATGTGTGTCAAATCATGTTGGAAGTCACACTGGAAGTAATTGAGAGTCTGAAAAGATTCATAAATGCGTCGTTCATGAGGAGTGAGCGGTTTTTCTCATAGACAGTCATGCATTCTGCACATAGTGAGCAATTAAGGTTGTGTTAGCCCATGCATTCTACACACAATGAGCGTGCTTCCTTTGGTGAATTTGTGCACTTCAATTTATGAACCAAGTATATGGTTTTATGCCTTTTTGATGGATTTTGATTATGTAGGTGTACTAATTTCTACTGGAACTAATTTCTTTCTTCAACCGTTGTTTTTAATGCTATGGGCGATTTTTCGATGATAACAGATGCCCCCTGATGTGTGAGGTTAGCAGCGTACATATAGCCTAAATGAATCAATGTTTCTTTTATTGAGAGTTCCATTGTGAGGAAGAGTGAAGAGAGGAACTACAAGAGTGATCCGCTAGAGGGAGAGGGAAAACTGTGGGAACCAAACCTTTCTCTAGAAAAATAAAAATTGTATACAAACGAGGTAGACATTCCCCATGCTTGTGTCATGAAACAAAAATGTGGGACTGTAAATGATGGTGTATGATGATGTAGATAGACGCAGTGCCCTCGGGGGCGATGGATAATGGCAGATGACGGTTCTGAATGGTGAACTGGCTCTGAATCGAGTAGTGGATGACAGTAAGAAGTGTCGATGACTTGTAGGCATTGATGGCCTACAAAATTCATAGGTCTTTGGATGGTATGAAAAAACTGCAATAGTCGCAAACGAAGACCCACCTTAACATGAGAGTTTGTTGAATTTGAATGTTATGGGGGTCAAAAGAATAAAAAAGAAATGATGACTCTCTATGTTCCATCTAAGACTCCTCATTGAAAAGGTAATGAGAGTCAAGATATTGTTTCCCTTCTGGAAATTGTGTTGATGTCGACAGGAAGGGAGATGTGACATCAAGAAGAAAAGTGTGTCTTGAAATCCACTGAGTAATAGGTGATATAAGGTACTGATGGGTAACATGGATGAAGTCAAGACACTATGGGAATCAGTACTGCCCTTGGTTGGGATTTTGAATAATGATTGGCAACAACCATAAATATGGATGTAGTGTAAGGTGGACAACTAGACATGGGGTTAAACTGTGCTGGAGGTTGAAAAAGTGGGAATACTCAGAGATCGTGGTTACATGGATTTGGGATACTCGGAGTTTGTCAACGATGGTGATATGAAACAAGGTGGATGCCCCAACCAAGGGAGACATGATTTTCTTTTCCAGGTAAAAGAAGGCCATCGAGGAGGATGGCTGAAAAAGCTATGTATATACTGGAAACAAGGGCTTTATACAATTACCAAATAAACAAAGAATAATTTGGGTTGAGTATACAGATACAAAAATGGGTGCCCTAGTGAAATATGGCTTGGCATATTTAGGGCACAATTTTGTGAAAGAGAACTGGTGGAGGGTGGGGGGCCCATGGGTAGGTTTTTATATTAGGTAAACGGCTGGAGGACAATATGAAGATGGGTAAACTTATGGTGGATGAGATGGAGGGCTAATGGAATTGTGGGGGTGTAGTCAACAGAACCAAGTGTAGGATGATATGACCCGAGAGTCCATTGGGAAGGTTATCAATATGATAAGAAGAAGTATGGGGTTCATTCTTGGAAGTGAAAAAACTATCGAGACTCCCAATCCAAGGGGGTCAAAAACAGCATGAGTGTCAAGTTGCCAAGGGGAACTATGAATGGGACAACTCATGTGGGTGAGAGTGTTATCGGTTGATAGTATCAAAATTTGGCAGAGGTAAAGGTACTACAGAGCCTGATGTAGGGACCCTAAAGGAAAATGTTTGAGGGTGTGATTGGGATATGCAATTGTTTACATAGGGAGTAATTACATGCCATTGTCAAACATATACCTGAAGGGGTTGTAGGCTTTCTTAACAAGTACCTGCAAAAAAAAAAAAATACCTGATGTGAACAATATCTAATGATAAAGAACATATAACAACTATTTGATAAAACTGAAAGTAAGAATGAGTACCTGAACGTGGCGTGAAAAAATGATCCTCCGAGGAGAAGTGCAGATAACCCAGAGAATATGAATGTGTAGATGGCTGGATCGGGATCTCTTGGCTAAGAATGGTTCAGAAAACAGATTCTCTGAGCTCATGTACCGGAATGTGGAAGTTGGGAAAAATGGGCTATATATGGATGGTGGGCCCACACTGCCACCTCATTTGCACCGACACTATTGTTGATATGGCGAGAGAGTTGTGAGGTGATTTGAAGATTGCAAGAGCTTGGGGCTACTGATCTGGGAGTTGCAAGAGACAGGTTAGTGGCCTTATCGTCCTGCATTGTGTGAATTTGATGGATGTTAGCTAGGGGTTGCATGAAGGGTCATACAAGGGTTTTTAATGGTAGGTTCTCGATACTGCATGGGAAATTGGTGAATACTTGTGAATGGGTGTGTGGGTAGGAGTTGATTTCCCACACATTATGTGTGGGTTTAGACCAAAAAGTCATGCATATGTGAATTCACGACTGTTATGGGAAAACCCATGCATAATGTGCGGCTATGGGGATTACAGCCATGCATACAGGTGCGTGGGGGAGCAAGATAGGTGTGCATAGGATGCCTTCATGTCTCATGAATAGTGGCGCACTCATGTGTGGATGTGAGTGCAACAGATGTGCATGGGTGCACAATTTTATGATGAATAGTTGTGCATAGATGCGCGATTGTATTGGATAAATTCGCGCATTGTATGCAGGCTTATGGATGTATGAATTTTTTGAGTATTATTATTTTTTATGTATGAGGTGGTTGATCAGATGTTTCTGGGTGAATGGAGGTGATCAGCAGATTTGGGGACGATGTCAATCCAATGGAGAGAGCAAGACTGGGATCAATTGAGAGAGGTTGTGAGGGAGCAGTCGGTAGTGTGCAGGCATTTGGCAGTCTGTGGGTTACTAAAGTTCTTCGACTATCTGTTGATTCGGTCATAGGATTTCTTACTTCAATTTCTGATTCGGATGTGGAGAAATGACCTGCATTGTTTTGTGGTACGAGGGGAGCAGTTGACATTCTCTGTAGTAGAGGACATTTATTTTTTGATAGGAATCCCATTCCGGGGGAGGGCATTCATCGTTGATCCCCATCTACTAGGGGAGGTTAGGGTAGATACTATCGTGGTGAGACATCATTTTGGGCCGAACCCTATGTCGGTTTCAGTAGTGTGGATTGAGACCCTAGATGAACTGTTGACAGAGTGCATAGTTTTTGTGGTGGTGGGTATTTATGGATCCTTGGTAATTTAGTGGATCACAGGTGGGAAACTAAGAGTTGTTGAGGAGGTCTTGGATGGAGACCTATTTGCATGGGGTGTGATGATGTAGACCCAGATGGTGTCCCAACTGAACCAGTATCGGCGTGCTGACTCCAGTGACTTCGTGTTTGGGTCAATTTTGGTGGCTTGTTTTTTGGAGAGGGTGTCTCTATTGCGCCCTCAAAATTCTATTGGTGTCATCATCATGGTGAGAGCCTTGATTGATGCGGTGGGTGCATGTTTTGGCCCAACATAGAGGAGGGGAGGATGGCCATTACATTACAACCACAATTGCTCGAGTGTGGCGAAAAATGTTGCAAGTGATTTTACCATTTCCATATGTTGGTATGGATTATATACATGATCCATACATGGTGCTACCTCTTGGGGAGGATTGGGATCATAGAGGTATGTGTGTTATCTGTCTTTTTTTTTATTTTGGTAGATAGATTTGATCATAAATGTGTAGGGATGTTGACACCATATCTGGGTTGCTTTTCAGATGTTGGACCCCGAGGTTGAGAGGCTAAGGTCGTCCGGAAGATGGATTTATGGGAGCTAGCAGAGGCGAGGGATGGGCAAAGGAAAAAGACGATATGATTACGGTGCAGGACCGTCGCGAGATCCGCAGGGGGATGCTGCATAAGTTTTAGAGGATCTTCCATGACGGTTTGAGCAGGTCCTATAGGGGGTTCTAGAGGACGTATGGGCCCACATCTAGGATGATGATGTATTGGACCAGTGTCTAGGAGTACTAGCAGATTTGGCAGGCGTCGATCCACAGGGAAGTGGTGGTGAGGGCAGTTATGATTGGTCAGTTTCCTTCTAGAGTTGGAGTGCCCCTAGCTAGTGGGGTACCTCTGGCTAACAGGGGACCCAGGGGGGGAACTCTAGGGGAACCATGAGTTCCGAGCTGATATGTATGGGTTTGTGGGCCCAATTTTGTATAGGGTATATGATACCCATTCTTGTAATCATAGTGATGATGAGACTTATGAACCTACGGGAAGATGTGTATATATATTTTTTGTAAAACAATGATGACCTTTTTTATATATATAGTGGATATATTGATGATCATCCTTGTCTCTGTGTTTTTCATTTATGGTTGTGATGTATTTTTCTATCTTTTACAGATATATCATGCTATGTATATGATGTTTTTAATGTGATAAATGCCAATCCAATACTAGGTTATCCATGTGATCTGCTACTTGATTGAGGTTCCTAGGAATATGTGAAAATGTAATGGAATCAAAGTTGTGAGATAGGAGTCTAACTTGCAGGTATTTTCAGAAGAGGCAAGGATCGTGAACATGATACACATTGTTGATATGCAAGACGACGAGTTGGGAATCTAACAGAATGCTAAGGTGATGAATGTGGCGATGACCGGCTTCAGTGAGGAGACCAAGGATGGCGTCATATTTGGCTTGGTTGTTGGTGGTTGGACCTAGGTGTATGCTGTTGGAATGGAGTAGCACATGTGAAGGGGTATAGAGGGCCCAAGCAGTCGAAGTGAGATTCTAGGTCCAGCAGTTGGCACCGTCTGCGTAACCAATGTGGTAGGTTGATGGATGATGCATCTGTCAACAATACGAGGGATAGATCAGACATGAGGGGTGGTGGTTGATGTAAAAAAGAAGACTAAAAACTTTACAAATGTATATAAAGAGAAAGATAAGGTAAGGGGGCTATTCTTAGGCATAGAAATTCTTCAAGTACAACCCATTGACGGGTTCTTTTAGGGGAGAGCCTTCGGGAGAGGACAAGATGTAGGTGCCTTTAGTGAGGCAATGTTGGATGATGAAGGGGGCACGCCATAATGACTCGAATTTCCCATGGCTGAGAATGACGTGGAAGATATCATAGGCTAACACAATATCACCTTCGTTGAATGAGAAAAGGTTGACATGGAGGTCAAAGATGGTTTTGGATCGTTTTTTAGCTGCCTCTTTGTGCTATAATGAAGATCAACGGACTTCATCAAGGGACTCTAAGGTCAGTAGGCGCTACACCATTGGAGCAATGTCAGGTAAGAGCTCTGTGGCAGTGTGTAATGTGGGGATTTCACACTCGATAGGGAGTTTGGCTTCGATCCCATGGACGAGGTGGAACGGTGTAAAACCGGTGGTCGTTTTGACTACTGTACGATAGGCCCATAGAGATGAAAAAAACATATGATGATAATTGGTCTTGTGTTTCTTAACGGTGTGTTGTGGCATGGTTTTGAGGACTTTATTAACAGACTCAACCTGCCCATTGGACTAAGGGTAGTATGGGGAGGAAAATGCATGGGTGAGGCCTAACTTTGAGGAGACTTATGCAAAGATCTCGTTCTAAAAGTGTTTACCATGATTGGAAACTAACTTTTGTGGGACTCTGAACTGGGTAATGACATGGTTTAAGAAAAAATGTGCTACTGTGTTAGCAGTGTTGTTAAATGTGGGCATGGCTTTGACCCATTTGGTAAAATAATCCACTGCCACCACAATGTACTTGTGTCCCTTACTGGCTAGAGGATTGCAAGTCATGAAATATATAACCCATTTACAAAAGGGGTCGACCGTGATGACTGGATGTAGAAGAGTTGGTGGATCTCATGCTTTGTTTGCATAAAGCTAGCATTTATCGCATCCCTTAACAATGTGGATGTAGTCATGAAAAAAAGTGGGCCAGAAGTATCATGCTCGAATGATTTTTTGGGTGGTATATATACACGATAAGTGACCATCGCATGCGCCACTGTGGAAATCATTCAATACTCTATCGGCTTCACCGATGGTAAGACATCATTGAAATATGGTATTGACCCTGCATCCGTAAAGAGTGTCTCTGATGAGGAGGTATCGGGGAGCCTAGTGGCGAATGCATCGGCAATCATATTGAGAGAAGTGAGACCCAAACTTTTGTGTACGAAGGTAGAAAAAAATGTCACCGTACTAGGGTTCATCTGAGGAGATGAAGAAGAGGTGTTCATAGGGGAAATATTCATTGATGGGGGAATCTTTGGTGTCTGAGGGAAAATCCGTAATTAGTTCGGCTAGGACAAGAGATTTATTTCTTTTGGGAGTAGAGAACTCTAGATCATATTCTTGAAGGATAATGATCCATCAGGGAAATTTGTCGTTGATCTGCCATCGACTGAGAAATTACTTCATGGGGTTGGAATCTTCCACGACTTTGGTAGTTTGAAGAAGAATGTAATGCCGCAATTTTTGGACTGCGAGGAAAACTGCTAACGCAATTTTTTCATCATGATTGTATTTTAAGGGTGGGCCTGAAAGGTTTTTACTAATGTAGAAAATCACATGTTCACACCCATTATCCTCTAATTGGATGAGGACTCCTGCGACTGAAACAGTAGAGGCTGATAAGTATAGGATGTAATCGCGATCACAGTCCAGGGGACTAATCAAAGGGGCAGTGGATAGGGTGGCTTTTAAATCATCAAAATTTGTTTAAGGATGTCTGTCCCATTGAAATGGGATATCATGGTGTAGTAAGCAGAGAAAACCATGTGCCCGAGTGGTGTAATCTGGGACAAAGAGACGCAAAAAGTTGGTTTTTCCTTGTAGGCTCTACAGTTGGCGTGAGTCCTAGGTGGTGGAATGTTTTTTGATATATTGGACCTTGAGGGGGTCCACAGTGATGTTGTGTTGGGAGACAATGAACCCAAGGACGTGCCTGACAGTGACGCAAAAGACACACTTGAGGGGGTTCAAGCGGATATTATATTGGCGACATCGTTGAAAAATGATGCATAAGTCATCCAAATGTGGGGTTCAGTTTTTGTATCAAGCAGTGAGGTCGTCCAAATAAGAGAGTATGATGCGATAAAAATCATGAAAAATGTAGGTCATGGCCCGTTGGAATGTAGCACCGACATTTTTTATCCCAAAGGGAATTATGAGATAAGCAAAGGTGCCCCAAGGGGTTGTAAAAGCGGTTTGTATTGATCGACTAGGTAGATTTGAATTTGTTTGTAGCCATAGAACCCACCCATAAAGGACAGTGCCTCGTGGTCGGCATAATCATCGATTATTTGGTCGATGAGAGGGGTTGGGAAGTTGTCTTTGGGAAAATCATGGTTTAGGTCACGCAAGTATGTGCAGACATGAATAGTTCCTTGTTTTTTGTTAACGGGGATGGGGTTGGAGACCCAAGAAGTGTATGCAATGGGGTAAATGAACCCGATAGTGCGTAATTTGTCAATTTTGTCTTTGATAGCCGCAACTTTGGATGGGTGGAGGGGGAGTTTCTTTTGACGAATAGGGGTGATATTCATCCATGTGTCGATTCAATGTTCGACTATAGAAGGATCGAGGCCAGGAATCTTCGTATATGACCAGGAAAAAATATCTCAATATTCCTGAAAGAGAGATTTGTAAGCAATGATTTCTTCAGGGGAGCATGTGGTGCCAATGGTGATCTCTTCTATGATGCCTAGTTTAATGGAAATGTCAATTTTGATTGTGGGGGAGATGTTGTCCATGTTTCCTTCTTCAAAATCATCAAGGGAAGGAATAGATTTTTTGAACTAGTCAATATGCCCTAGAGGAATAAAATATTTGATTTTGATTGCGTACAGGGAGACTTGGGCAGGAGGGTGAAAGACCTCCTATGAGAGAAAATGTTCTCGATGATGGAGCGCATTCCATGGGAAATCAGGGGTATTCAGTTCCTCCAAGATATCTTTGTCGCAGTGGAAAATGTGAGAATACAAAGGATCTTGGGAGATGGTAGGGGGAATCGTCAACGGATAAGTGTTAGTGGCCTCAAGGGATGAAAATGTAGAAGGGAGATCATATACGGGGTGTGATGGATAGCTTGACATAAACCAAATGTCAAGTTATTGTGGACGATATCTCATTTGTGCAGGGACTGACGAAGAAATATAATGAATGTCAGTAATGTGAGCATCAGTAGGGAGTGCATGAGAGGGCTCAGGCAGAGGTATGTGTCATATTATGGCTAATGTTTGGGCGAATTGATGTAGAGCTGGTAAATGATGAGTGTAATGGCCATATTCTAAGCACATGGCACAAGTGAAATTGGTCTGTAACCCTTTCTTTTTTATGGTTGAGGACTCTGTAGTAGCAGTAGAGGTACTGGGTGAAGTGGCAAGCAATGGGGTTGCTTTAGGGACATGGATAATATTGCGTAACTCGGGAAGGATAGAACATATGTTAGTGGTGTGTCCTTCTCATTTGCATAGTGTGCAAGGATTTTGATCTCAGGGAGTGAGTGGAGCTATGGCTTCATTCTTATTTGATTTTCCCCCTGTGGTGGCAGTGTTTCCGTCAGTTGGGGTTGGGGGTGGTGTGGTAGAATCCTGTACTGGGATCTTCATCAGTAATCCCTTTATCTGAGGAGGGAGAGATGGTGTAGGAACCATAGAGAGTGTATTGAGATACCATACACGGATGGAGAGAACCGTGTTTGGAAGGTTGAGGGTAGAAACTACTTGGAATTCTTGGACTCTAGGTGGGGGGTAAAAAAAATGGATTTGGGTAATGGCTTGGGGGATTGTCTCCCAAACTGGTATTTTCCCTTGGAGTGGGGGGGAATCCAAGACAAGTGGTGCGGTGGGGTTTTTATGGAATTCCCGAGGTAAGGATTCTCTAAGAGGGGACTCAGTAAGAGGATTATTCTCTCTGATATGTGTTTCGTTAGAGGAAACTACACACACTTGTGCTGAAATAGATGAGTTTAGGAGAGGTGGTGCTCCATGATAAGTTCCTAACAAGGATGGGTCTTTGAATATTCCAGGGCTGATGTCGATGACTGGAAACGAATTCGAGCTAGCATAGAGAAGAGGGAGGATGTTATCATTTTTTGCGGAATGATTAGGCTTGTAATGTGTAAGTTGGTCGATGGTGACGATTTTCCCATTATGGGGGAACATCATCGTACAAAACACAGAAGAGGCTAATTCCTTCATAGAATACATGTAGCTACATCTGAACAGGATAGTGTAATCAAGTGGGGTGATGATAAATTCAATTTAATCAGGATGGTTTTACCTCCAAGTTATACAGGGACATTTTGGAAGAGCCCTTCAAGGGATGATGGTCGACCATCATAATCTCTCAAGGTGATGGTAGATGGTACTAGCTCAGGTGAGCCGAGTTTCTTCCATACTACTTTGGACATGATGCATGTGGATGAAACTTCATCGATGATGCATTGATGAACTGTGATGTTCCAGATATTAACCGGTATGTGGAAGGCTACCATAGTGGGGAGGTGTGGTTCTCCACTATCTAAATCAAAGGTGATTAGTCGAATATCAGCTGGGTCGACTGCCCTCAAGGTGGAAAGAAAGGATTTTCACTATGATGGAAAGTTTTGGAGGACCTCCAACACAGACATGGCTACAGAAGACTGTGCTAATTCGTCGACCATATTGTATTTATGAGCTTCGCTAGCATGAGGAGTATGTACATTCTGTCATAAAGGTATGCAAGTTATACGGGGATTTGGTTCATTGTTAGGGCATGGGATCATCAATGGTTGTCCTGTTGTCGCTGGAGTTGTTTCTGAGGTGTTTGGGGTAGATTTGGGAATCATTTTGTATGGAAGACTGTGTGTTTGCAGAAGAATATCTTCTTTGTTGGTATGGAGGATATTGCAATCAAATGGATTTCTGAGTTGATTGGGACTTGGGTTTTGATATTTCCCCATTTGTGGTGGGGTAAAGTTTATCTCTTGTTGGGTATTCATCACACCTTGGTGTGGAATGGGTTTTTTCAAAATGACTAGAGGTGGGGGTTGCAAATAATGTTGTGGGATCAGCAGGGGGGTAGGTGGTGTCAGAGGGCGTTGTGTGTTCATGTATTCTTTCATCTATTTGTAATTAGAAATCTGGGGGTAGTGGTGAGTATAATGTCCATACTCACCAAATAGAACACAAGGGAAGTTAGTTATGATATTATTTCTCTACCCTTGTCGTGGTTGATTGTTATTATTTCCCCCTTGGGGGTTCTAGTTTCCTTGATTATGTTTTCCCCCAGTGGAATGATTTTGTTGGGGGTTGTTTCCTCCTAGTCCCGGGTTGCTATTATTTCAATTTTTTCCTTTCTTCTTGGAATTATTCAGCTGATGGGCCAAATTTTTTGTATTCAACCATTCAAAAGCATGAAATTGTTGAATGGAAGAGGGTTGAACAAAGTTAACGATGACATTTTGTTGTATTGGTGGAGGAGAAACTGGTTGGGGAGGGCCAGGAAATGGAAAATATGGATTTTTTTGTGGAGATGATCCACATGGCATATAGGAATTTGAAATACTTCCAATATTGTTGGGGTTATATATGAGGGTTGGGGGTGGACCCATACTTGATTGAGAGACCAAATGCATTAGGGGTACAGGTGGGGATCCCCCCAATGGTGAAGGGTTAACAATAGGATATAAATGTTGGTGAGTGGGAGGAGGGTAATAAGACGCTCCTCCATATGGTTGAGGATATTTATTTTCACCATAAGTAGGTGATGAGTGGTTGTAAGGGTTGAGGTGTGTCATATAACCAATCAACCCATCCACAGCGTGAGAAACCCCAGGTTTGTCCTAGCCAAATGGTAGGGGTCTGGGTGCATCAGGAAATATTGTGTACAAGTAACATGATTGGGCATATAAGAGGTTGAATTGTCGGGCTTTATTGATGGCTTCCTCTTCTGATTGAGGAAAAGTGGATGCTACATCTTTGGCAATCACAAGGACAAGTGACTTAAAAAACCAATCGAGACGTTGTTCCTTGTTGGTTTCTACTTTACACAAACTACGTCGCCAAATTCATTCATGGATGTGGTCGGTGATGTGGATAGCAGTGGTTTTCTTGAACTCAGAAAGAAGTTCTAAGCACATGTCATGATGAACTAGTAATTGGGAAAAGGACAAAAAGGCATTCGTCAATGATTCAAAGGTCACATGGGACCCCAATGTTTTGTCCACATACCATTTGGTTGATGAACTAGTGAGGGTTCTTTGAAATAACATCAAGCAAATGGATTCATCCATGATACTGTTTGAAGAGCACCATAAGTGGAAGGTCATAACATGGTTGGTGGGGTCTTCCGCTAGTTTACCTTCAAACTTTGGAATATATGAAGGTAATTTGGTAGGCATATTGGGCCAAGTGGCATCATGAAAAATGGGGTCATTCGTGATTTTGTTTAAATTAGGAATGTTGAGGGATGCCAAGTATGGAAAAGGGGGATTTGGCAAAGGATTAGTTCCAACCATTGTGTGTGTAGGTAGGTAAGCGGAGAAAACCATGTGCGTGAGTGGCGTAATCTGGGACAAAGAGACATAAAAAGTTGGCTTTTCCTTGTAGGCTCTACAGTTGGCGTAATTCCTAGCTGGTGGAATTTTTTTGATATATTGGACCTTGAGGGGATCCACAGTGATGTCGTGTTGGGAGACAATGAACCCAAGGAGGTGCCTGACAGTGACGCAAAAGACACACTTGAGGGGGTTCAAGTGGATATTATATTGGCGACATCGTTGAAAAACGATGCGTAAGTCATCCAAATGTAGGGTTTGGTTTTTGTATCAAGTAGTGAGGTTGTCCAAATAAAAGAGTATGATGCGAGAAAGATCATGAAAAATGTAGGTCATGGCCCGTTGGAATGTAGCACCGACAATTTTTAGCCCAAAGGGCATGACGCGATAAGCAAAGGTGCCCCAAGGGGTTGTAAAAGCGGTTTGTATTGATCGACTGGGTGGATTTGAATTTGATTGTAGCCAAAGAACCCATCCATAAAGGACAGTGCCTCGTGGCCAGCACAATCATCGATTATTTGGTCGATGAGAGGGGTTGGGAAGTTGTCTTTGGGAAAAGCGTGGTTTAGGTCACGCAAGTATGTGCAGATGCGAATAGTTCCTTGTTTTTTGTTAACGGGGACGGGGTTGGAGACCCAAGAAGTATATGCAATGGGGTAAATGAACTCGATAGTGCGTAATTTGTCAATTTTGTCTTTGATAGCCACAACTTTGGATGGGTGGAGGGGGCATTGCTTTTGATGAATAGGGGTGATATTCGGCCATGTGTCGATTCAATGTTCGACTATAGAAGGATCGAGGCCATGAATCTTCATATATGACAAAGAAAAAATATCCCAGTGTTCCTGAAAGAGAGATTTGTAAGCAATGATTTCTTTAGGGGAGCATGTGGCGCCAATGGTGATCTCTTCTATGATGCCTAGTTTAATGGAAATGTCAATTTTGACTATGGGGGAGATGTTGTCCATGTTTCCTTCTTCAAAATCATCATGGGAAGGAATAGAGTTTTTGAACTAGTCAATATGCCCTAGAGGAATAAAATCTTTGGTTTTGATTGCATACAGGGAGGCTTGAGCAGGAGGGTGAAAGACCTCCTGAAAGAGAAAATTTTCTCGATGATGGAGCGCATTCCATGGGAAATCAGGGGTATTCAATTCCTCCAAGATATCTTTGTCGCAGTAGAAAATGCGAGAATATAGAGGATCTTGGGAGATGGTAGGGGGAACCGTCAATGGATAAGTGTTAGTGGCCTCAAGGGATGAGGATGTAGAAGGGAGATTATATACGGGGTGTGATGGATCGCTTGACATAAACCAACTGTCAAGTTATTGTGGATGATATCTCATTTGTGTGGGGACTGACGAAGAAATATAATGAATGTCAGTAATGTGAGCATCAGTAGGGAGTGCATGAGAGGGCTCAGGCAGAGGTGTGTGTTGTACTATGGCTAATGTTTGGGGGAGTTGATGTAGAGCTAGGAAATGATGAGTGTAATGGCCATATTCTAAGCACATGGCACAAGTGAAATTGGTTCGTAACCCTTTATTTTGTGTGGTTGAGGACTCTGTAGTAGCAGTAGAGGTACTGGGTGAAGTGGCAAGCAACGGGGTTGCTTTAGGGACATGGATAATATTGCGTAACTCGGGAAGGATAGGACACCTATTAGTGGTGTTCCCTTCTCATTCGCATAGTGTGCAAAGAGTTTTATCTCAAGGAGTGAGTGGAGCTATGGTTTCATTCTTATTTGATTTCCCCCCTGTGGTGGCGGTGTTGCCATCAGTTGGGGGTGGGGGTGGTGTGGTAGAATCCTGTACTTGGATCTGCATTGGTAATCCCTCTATCTAAGGAGGGAGAGATGGTGTAGGAACCATAGAAAGTGGATAGAGATACCATACACGGATGGAGAGAACCATGTTTGGAAGGCTGAGGGTAGCAACTACTTGGAATTATTAGACTCCAGGTGGGGGGTTAAAAAATGGATTTGGGTAATGGCTTGGGGGACTGTCTCCCAAACTGGTATTTTTCCTTGGAGTGGGGGGGAATATGAGACAAGTGGTGCGGTGGAGCTTTTAGGGAATTACTGAGGTAGGAATTCTCTAAGAAGGGACTCAGTAAGAGGATTGTTCTCTCTGATATCTGTTTCGTTAGAGGAAACTACACAGACTTGTGCTGAAATAGATGAGTTTAGGAGAGGTGGTGCTCCATGATAAGTTCCTAACAAGGATGAGTCTTTGAATATTCTAGGGCTGATGTCAATGACTGGAAAAGAATTTGAGCTAGCATAGAGAAGAGGGAGGATGTTATCAATTTTTTTGGAATGATTAGGCTTGTAATGTGTAAGTTGGTCGATGGTGATGTTTTTCCCGTTATGGGGGAACATCATCATACGAAACACAGAAGAGGCTACTTCCTTCATAGCATAGATGTAGCTACATCCGAACAAGATAGTGTAATCAAGTGGGGCGTCAATAACTTCAATTTTAATCAGGATGGTTTTACCCCCAAGTTATATAGGGACATTTTGGAAGAGCCCTTCAAGGGATGATGGTCGACCATCATAAGCTCTCAAGGTGATGGCAGATGGTACTAGCTCAGGTGAGACGAGTTTCTTCCATACTACTTTGGACATGATGCATGTGGATGAAACTTCATCGATGATGCATTGATGAACTATGATGTTCCAGATATTAACAGTATCTGAAAGGATACCATAGTGGGGAGGTGTGGTTCTCCACTATCTAAATCAAAGGTTATTAGTCAAGTATCAGCTGGGTCGACTGCCCCCAAGGTGGAAAGTAAGGATTTGCACTGTGATGGAAAGTTTTGGAGGACCTCCAACACAGACATGGCTGCAGAATACTGTGCTAATTCGTTGACCATGCTGTAGTTATGAGCTTCGCTAGCATGAGGATTATGTACATTATGTCGTAAAGGTATGCAATTTATACAGGGATTTGGTTCAGTGTTAGGGCATGGTATCATAAATGGTTATCCTGTTGTCGTTGGATTTGTTTCTGAGGTGTTTGGGGTAGATTTGGGAGGCATTTTGTATGGAATATTGTGTGTTTGCAGAAGAATATCTTCTTTGCTGGTATGGAGGATATTGCGATCGAATGGATTTCTGGGTTGATTGGGACCTAGGTTTTGATATTTCCGCATTTGTGGTGGGGTAAAGTTTATCTCTTATTAGGTATTCATCACACCTTGGTGTGGAATGGGTTTTTGCAAAACGACTAGAGGTGGGGGTTGCAAATAATGTTGTGGGGTCGGCGGGGGGGAAGGTGGTGTCAGAGGGAATTCTGTGTTCATGTATTCTTTCATCTATTTGTAATCAGAAATCTGGGGGCAATGGTGAGTATAATGTCCATACTCACCAGATAGAGCGCAAGGGAAGTTAGTTATGATATTATTTCTCTTCCCTTGTCGTGGTTGATTGTTATTATTTCCCCCTTGGGGGTTCTGGTTTCCTTGATTCTATTTTCCCCCAGCGGGACGATTTTGTTGGGGGTTGTTTCCTCTTGGTCCCGGGTTGTTATTGTTTCAATTTTTTCCTTTCTTCTTGGAATTATTCAGCTAATTGGCCAAATTTTCCGTATTCAACCATTCAAAATAATGAACTTGTTGAATGGGAGAGGGTTGAACAAAGTTAACGATGACATATGGTTGTATTGTTGGAGGAGCAACTGGTTGGGGAGGGCCAGAAAATGGAAAATATGGATTATTTTGTGGAGATGATCCATATGGCGTATAGGAATTTGAAATACTTCCAATATTTTTGAGGTTATATACGAGGGTTGGGGGTGGACCCATACTTGATTGAGAGACCGAATGCATCAGGGGTATAGGTGGGGATGCCCCCAATGGTGGAGGGTTAACAACAAGATATAAATGTTGGTGAGTGGGAGGAGGGTAATAAGACGCTCTTCCATATGGTTGAGGGTATTTATTTTCACCATAAGTAGGTGATGAGTGGTTGTAAGGGTTGAGGTGTGTCATAGAACTAATCAAGCCATCCGCAGCATGAGAAACCCCAAGTTTGTCCTAGCCAAATGGTAGGGGTCTAGGTGCATCAGGAAATATTGTGTACAAGTAACATGACTGGGCATATAGGAGGTTGAATTGTTGGGCTTTATTGATGGCTTCTTCTTCTTGTTGAGGAAAAGTGGATGATACATCTTTGGAAATCACAAGGACAAGTGACTTAAAAAACCAATCGAGATGTTGTTCCTTGGTGGTTTCTACTTTACACAAACTACGTCGCCAAATTCATTCATGGATGTGGTTGGTGATATGGATAGCAGTGGTTTGTTTGAACTCACAAAAGAATTTCTAAGCCAGTGTCATGACGAACTAGTAATTGGGAAAAGGACAAAAAGGCATTAGCCAATGATTCAAAGGTCACATGGGACCCCGATTTTTTGTCCACATACCATTTGGTTGATGAACTAGTGAGGGTTCTTTGAAATAACATAAAGATGATGGATTCATCTATGATACTGTTTGAAGAGCACCATAATTGGAAGGTCATAACATGGTTGGTGGGGTCTTCCCCTAGTTTACCTTCAAACTTTGGAATATCTGAAGGTAATTTGGTAGGCATATTGGGCCAAGTTCCATCATGCAAAATGGGGTCATTCATGAGTTTGTTTAAATTAGGAATGTTGAGGGATGCCAAGTATGGAAAAGGGGGATTTGGCAAAGGATTAGTTCCAACCATTGTGTGTGTAGGTAGTGTACATGTCCCTTGAGAGGGATTTGTGAAGTTTGTACTTCTTCCTTGAGAAGAAATTTGACTCCCACCTCCTTGTGAAGGATAACCACTAGATGGACTGCCTTGGGTATTTGACCCAAGCAAAGTGGAACCAAGTAAACCTGATCCCAAGATAGTATCACTCACTGGGGTGTGAGATGGTTGAGCTGGTGATTTGGTAAGACTAGGGACTCCTCCTTGAATAGGAGGGAGATTTTTCAAGCATCTAGAACGATGGGGATTTTGTGGTTCCCTTATGGTTCCGACTAGAAAATTGAATGTCTGCAAATGGTGGCAAGAGAGAAATAAATGAACAAGTGATTTTTGTATTTTTGACCCTCATAAAATAGTATAACTCACAATTGCATGTAATCAAATGAACATCATACATAAATCAATTCTAAAATAAACAAGCATGTGGATAGGTTGATTTTGTCAATGAGGGGGAAACAAAAAAAAATTCTCGTGTCTTAAAAGACCTATCGTTCTTCCTCTAAATTTAGCACTGGGCCTTCCAATAGCACTCGACAGTGGGGTTTGAATCCATCGGAAGAGGAACTAGTGAAGGTTGAAGTAGTCAGAATAATGAGGGGTAGAGGGGGAATATCCCAAAAGAGTTGGCGATATTTCCCAATAGCCACACAAAATCTGACCAATGTGTGATTGCATCCCACAACCGCCACTGGGTAGATATCCTATGCTTGGCCACTAAGTACCTCGGTCAAAGTGTGGCATTTAGATTTTTGGCCTAAAAAATGGGTCACGGGTTGGATACCCTCACAAGAGTTGGGTGACTCGAGAAGGGATGTGCAGAACAACCAGACCTCGGCCTTCGACCCTTCACGAGTATCTCCCTGCCTTATGGTATAGGAACACTTGAATTGGAGGATCTGAAGGATCCCTATTCTCAACTTCTAGTGTTTCAAAATGTGAGAACTTGATAACTGGGGGTTATTTGGATGCTTATGCCCAAGATCCTACCTAGACTAAAAAAATTATTTTAGGCACCTCCTGTGGAGGAAAATTTAGTGTGTTCTTAGAAATATTTTAGATGGAGTAGGCCGAGAGATTAGGGTCATGGACCAACCTCGTTTGAATTTAATTGGTGTGGATAATTTCTAAAGAAGTAGTCGTATCTTTCGGATTTCCTTTGAAGTACTTTGTGGGTACTTAAAAAGAAATCTTACTTCGACCTCCACTATTCTTAGAAATTATCTGTGTGATGAGTGGCTTTGTGTGCAAGAAAGTGAAAAGTGTGAAAAATATTTTAATAGGTTAAGTGTAATATTGCATCATGTGGAATTCATGTGGTCCTTACAAATATTTTTACCTTGATTTACTAAGTTCTTTGGTACAACATTGCGGAATATTTAAATCCCTAGAGAACTATCAATGTGGACATATGGGTCCTTACTTGATCCTTTAAAACTCCCTAGAATGTTGTCTATACTAGAAAAGAATTTGAAACTATCCTAGGATTGTAGACAGGTGGGCATGTTACTTGATATTTTAAACTTTCCTAGAGTGTTGTATATACTAAGAAATTTATTTGAAACTATCCTAAGATTGTAAACATATGGGCATGTATGGGCCCTTACAAAGATTTTAAGATTATTTTTAAAACTAACGGGTACCCGAAGGGGGTTGTATCCTCTCCTAATGATTTAACGGAGATGAAATTTCATTTTAATCACATTTTTTTATTCCCAAGATCACACTTGGGTGCAGGGCAAGAGCATACTTGGGGGGTTAAAATTGATTTCTAGTCCCAAATTATTTGATTGTGTTTTGAAAAAGCAATAACCTTAACTCAAAGTTTTAAATTCCAAAGGAGCCATGCATGTGGAAACAAAATAAAGAGAAGAATTGTGATTATTCTTACCCCTATTTTCTTATGTTGGCTAACCTTTGTTTGTGGGAAAGGACTCTAAGTGGGGTGTAGAATAGTCGATGATGAAGTGTATTGTTAAGGCACTCCTTTATATGAAATCACTAGTTCGAAACCCTCGATTTACCTTGTGTTCCATGTGAGGGGTCACATTGGCATGCTTGGGTTTATAATGGTAGCAGTCGAATAACACGACCACGTTCCCGACTAATTGTTGATTTCCCCAGCTAACAAAAAAATAAAACCAACAAAAAGAAATGCATAAAATCTGATTGAAAAAAAACGACTATTCCTTGTTCTTACATACCAAGATAAACTAAGTGATTTAAGTTGGAGACCATATTCCTTCTTTTGACCTCAAATTCCTCATCAAGATGGAGTTCCTTCAGATGCTCTCAAATGGTCATTGGTCTCCATGAAATGACTTGGTGTGTTTTCATACCTAATGAATTTGATCTTGATATTAAAGGCATCCCTGTTGTTGGAGTCGCCTTTGTTTTTCTAGCCCGCCACAAATTTCATTTTTAATGCTCAAAATCGAAAGATGGTTTTCATATTTTCTGTCTGTGGTTTCAAAATCTCCGAAGCTTTATCACGCAAACAACGATGATTATTGTACTCTCGAGGCGAGTCCTACCTTTCGTAAAAATGTTTCCTCTTTTTGTTCTACCTCAGGATCTCGTAGGTAGGATGCTATAAATCACGTAGTTCACACGTCTTGACCAATGAAATGGCGAAATCGTTTTAATTTTCACCCAGGGTAGTAACGAGAATAGAGTTTTCCCTAAACCATGATTAAACGTCATCGATTTTTCGCACCTCGGCGTTCACCAAACCCAAAATTTTATTTTCGTAGCCCCAATAGCCGAGAACATGAAGTCCTTACTTTAGTAACCCGTGTCAAGGTTAAAAGTAAAAGCTAAACCATGGTAACGTTCCGTTGGCAATTCGCCACTCGGCGTTTTCTTTTTTAAAAGTTATGCTGTCTAAACCCCGACTCGCAAAATAACAATAAGGGTATGATCATAATTAATTAATCACATAATCTGAGTTTATCTTCCCTTTTAATTAAGTCGTATTATCGTGATCTCATGGTTTCGCAGCTTGCCATGCAAACTTCCCTGAAACTTACCTTCGAAGCTCTAAGTCACGATATGACGAATATAAATAATTATGAAATTAATTAAGCTCCTAATCATAATTACGTTTTTATTAATCAAAATCAATCATCGCAATTTCAGGGGTTAGAGGTTCAAAAGGTTAAAGAAAAATTCTCGATACAACGAGTGGCGCAAGATTAATTAACGTTGGTAAAACCATATTAATTAAGCTAAATCAATACATATCTCGTGTTTCGATGCTTGCACGATTTACGAGGTAGAATTTATTCCTTCCATATGCCAACTCACATTTCAAACCGCCAAAATTTATGAAATTAATGAGGAAATAGGGCAAATCGATGAATAAAGATCGGATTTTTATGGCTAAATTTATATCTAAACGTGATTTGACAGGCCTGATATGAAAGATACTGAGTTTTCGAATATATATAAGAGTTGTTATGCATTATAATGAATTCATTTCTACATTACGCAGAGCACATTTTCTCGGTGAGTTGACTTCTGTATGTATACGTATTTTTATTGCAGAAGAGCCAAACCACGATCTCTTGACATGGCCCCACGAAAAACATCCAAAGCCAGTGTTGAGGTTTCAGGACAAGGCTCAGACAATGTTGCTGATACTTCACCTCGAAGTGTCGACTCCGTCCCGAACTGGTCTTTCGTTTCCGATGTTCTACAGGCTGAATTGGTGGATTATTCAGATGATTCCAGCGATAATGAAAAATATTATATAACCACCAAGTATAAGATCGTCATCCAGTCCAGAATGCATAAAGTAGTAGCCAGGCCACGACTACTGCCATATTATGATATGGTCTGATGGCCATTAGACCATGTGGACATACCAACCAAAACCATCATGAATGAGAAGAAGGTCACCATCGGGACTTTCAGGCTTGAACATCTGCAAGCCATATATAAGTTGCCCACAGCGTCCGACTTTACATATGGTGTCGAATTCTTAGACGAATTCAAACAAAAGGAATGTGTGCAGTATGATAAAACCATGTCTAGCTTAATAAAAGATTTGGTTTCGCGCGCTGCGAAGTTTAGGGAAGACAGTCATGGTATATATTCAATAGCTTCTATAGAACCACAGTACAAGTATGTTAACATGATGACATGCAGGTTATACGGGAGAGATGACACCTCACATTTCTTTCTTCCATGGGTACCTCTAATGTTTCGAAGGAGAGTCAACGGCCAAGAAATACAAAGTTATAACTAATGGAAAAGACAAGAAGAATGAACAATTTGTGACTGAAATAATAGGGACATTAGGAGCATATGCCATGGTGAATCAATTTTTAGTCGGGGTCTTAAGAAACCAGCTGAAACGAAATAATCGCCTCATCAAGACCCTGGAAGCTAGACTAGCCACAGCAACGGAGACTGCCAAAGACCAGGTGAGTGTAGGTATGGAGCAAGCAAGGTTGGCCGATAAAAATGAGATAGAGCTCCTCAAGACTAAGCTCGAACAAGAACAAGTGGTGGTTCGGGATGGTTAGATGCAAGCAAGCCAGCAAAAGGATTTGATCCAACAGCTTCAAGCTAGGGTCGAAATCGT
>ML783366.1:337471-354226 GCA_009831015.1 Picea engelmannii | reverse complement strand
TGTTCTAAAGGACTATTAAAGAAAACTGGGGTAACCTCACTCAAACAGCAACATCAGCTGAACTAATAAATAACACAGTTGTTTCTTGGTTTAATAGCTTATGAAAAATTAAGACAAATTTAATGATTCACCCAATTTAAAAGCAGTCAGTCAAAGTAAAGTATCCCCGATAATATCTACAAGAGTCGGTTTTAAATTTTTGACCTCTGTATTTTCAGTCAGTAAGTCACTACCTGACATCCTTTCTATCTTCGGGTTTACCTTTTAAAAAGTCACCATTTTTCCTCTTCATATAAGAAGGGATAAGAGTTTTTTCGTTTCATCCTCGTGAGCTTCAAAGTAGATTGTGGAAAGAAAGCGGGTCTTCGCAACTTCTCGATCCCCTGCTAAACGAAGGAACGTTTAAAGTGATCCTAACTTTCCTAGGTTTTTCAACGACATCGGAGGATTGAAGCTTGCTCAAATAGAATGCCCTAAGAAAGTTATTTTCCCTTTTTCCCTATGAACGAAGGTGTAGTGAAGGTCAAGGGAAGGTTGGTACCGAGTAATCAAATTAAGTTGACAGACCTATAATGCAAAATATTACACAGATATCAACCCTGATACAAACTGATTGCCCCCATCTTCACGCTCTAAAAGAAAATTATAAGACAGGTGGTGAAAGGAAATTCAGAAATGATTGCCCCCACCTAGTCCAAGAGACGATGAAAGGAAATTCAGAAATGATTTCCCTCGTCTCATCATTTTAATGCATGAATATATTCCGAAGTGGTAAAAGGAAATTCAGTAAAAGGGGCCAGATAACTTCACCGGGGTACTGAACAGGCTCGCTGGCAGTGAAACAATATCTGAGATATCTGTAAGGCTATTATACATAAGTATCACTCTACTCTGGTAACCAATCCTTTCTAAAAACCTGATCTACATCCCGAGTTCAGACGGGACTTCCCAATTAAAAACATATAATCTTCTTATTTTGATGCAAGTTGATAGCCGCAAGATATGTTGGATCTCCTAGGATTGTTTTGATTGTCTTAAAGAAGACCTGAATTTAGTAGCGGGAAAGGGAAAATCATGAAAGGGACTACAGCTAAGTTTAAAAAGAGCATCTGATTTTGAAAAATCTTTTCAAGGTAAAGAACGAAGTCTCTTTCCCCCTTTGATACCATGTTCTCAGCAGCCTTTTTTCCTGATTGAAGCTATTGACTCCATTTACCCAATATTGGCACGTGGTCTACTGTTCTTCCTGCCTTACAAGAAAGCGGAATCCCTAGTTGGAGCCTATGTTGGAGCCATCTTTGTTTTTCTAGCCCACCACAAATTTCATTTTTAATGCTCGAAATCGAAAGATGGTTTTCATATTTTTCGTCTGTTGTTTCAAAATATCCAAAGCTTTATCACGCAAATAGCGATGATTATTGTACTCTCGAGGCGAGTCCTACCTTTCGTAAAAATGTTTCCTCTTTTTTTTCTACCTCGGGATCTCGTAGGTAGGATGCTATAAATCACGTAGTTCACACGTCCCGACCAACGAAACGGCGAAATCGTTTTAATTTTCACCCAGGGCAGTAACGAGAATAGAGTTTTCCCTAAACCATGATTAAACGTCATCGGGTTTTCGCACCTCGGCGTTCACCAAACCCAAAAGTTTATTGTCGTAGCCCCAATAGCCGAGAACACGAAGTCCTTACTTTAGTAACCCGTGTCAAGGTTAAAAGTAAAAGCTAAACCATGGTAATGTTCCGGCGGCAATTCGCCACTCGGCGTTTTCTTTTTTAAAAGTTATGTTGTCTAAACCCCGACTCACGAAATCACGATAAGGGTATGATCATAATTAATTAATCACATAATCTGAGTTTATCTTCCCTTTTAATTAAGTCGTATTATCGCGATCTCGCGGTTTCGTAGTTCGGCATGCAAACTTCCGTGAAACTTACCTTCAAAGCTCCGAGTCGCGATACGACGAATATAAATAATTACAAAATTAATTAAGCTCCTAATCATAATTACGTTTGTATTAATCAAAATCAATCATCGCAATTTCAGGGGTTAGAGGTTCAAAAGGTTAAAGAAAATTTTCCGATACAACGAGTGGCGCATTGGTAAAACCATATTAATTAAGCTAAATCAATACATATCCCGTGTTTCGATGCTTGCATGATTTACGAGGTAGTCTTATTCCTTCCATACACCAAATGACATTTTAAACCGCCAAAATTTATGACATTAATGAGGAAATAGGGCAAATCGATGAATAAAGATTAGATTTTTATGGCTAAATTTATTTCTAAACGTGATTTGACAGGCCTGTTCTGAAAGATACCGAGTTTTCGAATATATATATAAGAGTTGTTATGCATTATAACAAATTCATTTCTACATTACACAGAGCACATTTTCTCGGTGAGTTGACTTATGTATGTATATGTATTTTATCGCAAAAGATCCAAACCACGATCTCCTGTCATGGCCCCGCGAAAAACATCCAAAGCCAGTGTTGAGGTTTCGGGACAAGGCTCGGACAACGTTGTTGATACTTCACCTCGAAGTGTCGACTTCGTCCCGAACTGGTCTTTCATTTCCGATGTTCTACAGGCTAAATTGGTGGATTATTCAGATGATTCTAGCGACAATGAAAAAGATGATATAACCACCAAGTATAAGATCGACATCCAGTCCGGAATGCACAAAGTAGCAGCCAGGCCACGACTATTTCCATATTGTGATATGGTCCGATGGGCATTGGACCATGTGGACATACCAACCAGAACCATCATGAATGAGCAGAAGGTCACCATCAGGACTTTCAGGCCTGAACATCTGCAAGCCATGTATAAGTTTCCCACAGCGTCCGACTTTACATATGGTGCAGAATTCTTAGACGAATTCAAACAGAAGAAATGTGTGCAGTATGATAAAACCATGTCTAGCTTAATAAAAGATTGGGTTTCGCGCATTGCGAAGTTTAGGGAAGACAGTCATGGTATATATTCAATAGCTTCTTTGGAACCACAGTACAAGTATGTTTCCATGATGACATGCAGGTTATACGAGAGAGAGGACACCTCACATTTCTTTCTTCCATGGGTACCTCTGATGTTTCGAAGGAGAGTCAACGACCAAGAAATACAAAGTTATAACTGATGGAAAAGAAAAGAAGAATGAACAATTCACGACTGAAATAGCAGGGACAGTAGGAGCATACGCCACGGCGAATCAATTTTCAGTCGGGGTCTTAAAAAACCAGCTGAAACAAAAGAATCGCCTCATCAAGACCCTGGAAGCTAGACTAGCCATAGCAACGGAGACTGCCAAAGACCAGGCGAGTGTAGGTATGGAACAAGAAATGTTGGCCAATAAAAATGAGATAGAGTTGCTCAAGACTAAGCTCGAACAAGCGCAGCTGGTGGTTCGAGATGGTCATATGCAAGCAAGCCAGCAAAAGGATTTGATCCAATAGTTATAGGCTAGGGTCGAAATCGCCAAAAGCAAAGTGATAGATATCGGGATGTTTCGATCCCAGGCGATAGAGATTTGGAGCAGAGTCTCTGTGGCCCAACGAAATTTACTCAACAAGGTAGAGGAGATTCGAGACAACTGCTTGCTGGTTAATCAAGTTTTGGAGAATTTAAGTGCTAGAGAAAGGGAAGCTGGAGCGGCACGGGTCACCTTCCAAGAGATTGTGATAGCCACAAACAACAGGGATTCGGGAAGTACTCCTAGGTTCACCTTTTCGAAGCAGACCAGAGGAAACATTCTATTAAAAGAATGGGAGCACAACATCGCGGAAGGCAAGTTGCAAGCCAAAAGGGTAACAAATTCCTTAGAAGAGACCTTTACTTCTATAGATGGCAATCTGCTAGGCATTGATAGCGAAGGCAATGCCGAGGCATTGATTCAGATGAATATGGCAAAAATCTCGTTTGATTTAAAGGAAAAAGAGGAAAGAGATTCGGTCGAGATCTCCCAAGTGACTATGGCGGACATAGTTCAAATAGACAAATGTATGATTAAACCAAGCACACAATTATGTGCTATCGACATCATAGACAGACAAATGGAAGACAGGCTACCGCAATTAGCCCGAGATTGTTACTCTCTTGAGGCCAACTGTCAAGCAGAACTGTCAAGGCTGATATCTCAGCTGGTTGAAAGATGTGTCACATGTACCGAACGCGCGCGAGGACAAACTTCTAGTACCGAGTGAAGACAGAGAAGAAGAAATGTAGTGATTGCTCTCCTCCCTATCATAACTGAATTTTTTGTAACGATTGAGATTCTGTCTTATTGTAAAACTGTATAAATGTACCATAGAAAGAAAGAAAAACAGGGGGGTTGGACCTCTTTGTGTCAATTGTAACAGAGTTTTTACATTTTGAGAGTTAATACAAAGCAAATCTGAAGATTCTCAATTCCGTCACGACTGTGTTATGAGTTTGTCTTCTTGTATCTCATATTTCATTTCATTTCATATTCATAACTGATGAATGCTTCATTATAATTTAGTATGATCACTACTATAGCGAATGAATTTTAGTTTTCTGTAATTGTTTACTGTTTTTCCTCTATACCAGCTATCAGCAGGTGTAAGACCAGTCAACACTTTCATAATTCTATATGTATTTTATGCTACATCGGGTTATTTCCTTACAGTTTTTCTCTCTTGTTTATACGTGAGATTCTCCCTTGATAGGAGCCTTACATCATAGACAGCTAAATGTTTTTCTCTCACCTCATACATTTTATTAAGATATAACTCAGCTACAGGAAAGAGCCTTTGATTTGCACCCCGTTTTATTTCCGAAACAGTAAATTCTCTTTTATACGACCAAATTGAGACAGCACTTAATTTCTCTCTGAAGTTTTTTCTTAGTTTATTGTTCCTCCATGACTGTCCTTGTGCCAACACAGCCCAATATCGAACTCGGATTATCAAATCAAATGCACATTGCCTTAAACCTTTTCGATACTATTTTTAAAACAGCTACTACCCGGGTTGAACTCGAACGTTCATGGACAGCGATTGAACAAGATATAACCATCTAGGAACAGTTGGAATCTAGACAATGCCAACGTAGAAATCTTCCCTAGTTTCCTTTGCCGAAGGTTGACGTTTCTCTCTTCTTTACCCTTTACCCACTTTCGGATGCCTAGACATTGTACTTCTAAGCCTTAAGTACAGAGTCTGGAACAACACTTGTAAAAATCATCAACATTACATATACCTCATTCTCAATTTCTTCCTTTTTATAAAATAAAAGAAAAATTTTAACTTATATTTTTCCCTCATATTTTCAGTAAGGTAACACTTTTCTATATTAATGATTATTATGAAATATATCCAATAATTATGGAATATATCCAATCTCAATTTATCCTACAATTTTTTTCATAACTTACTAAATCTCTTTTTTTAATTTTATAATTATAAAATAAGAATTTATATTCAATTAAGAACATTTTCTAGATCCATTAATTCCAAATTAAACAATCATACAAAACTACTTAAAATCCATTCCAGTGTTTTACAACAATTATAACACCTAGGTTTTTCCTTTATAATTTTAATATCACGTGATTATTCTCTCAAGTCAATTAATTCTCCGAACTATGTGAGGTGATTTTGGCAGATAATTGGAGACCTCATTGCGCCAGGAAGAAATTGTCCATGGAGCAATAGTGATGTCAACTACTGGATGTAGTTCATGAATATAAATTGTCTAACATTCGAGGGAGGGGGGTGATTGCATGGACATGGAGAATCTTGGTGGAAACAGATGTGTAAAAACCTTTGTGTATTTATGAATTTATTATAACTCTACTGAAAGGAACACATTATTTAATCTCATTATCAGTACATACGGATGTGATTCATTTCATCTTTGCATTTACATCTTTCTTCGTACTAGTTCCCACACAGACCTGTGGTAATGTCTCTCCACATTATCGCATGTTATATCTTTCATATAATATCAATACATGATTTTGACATAGTGGTATGAACAGAAAAAAGTGATCCAGTCATTATGATATAGTGTCAATTCAAACATGATCGTCAGAAACATTACTTAGATCAACAGTAGGCAGACCCATACCACGTTTAATGAATGTAAAAATGATATAGAGGGAGTGAATATCAAGGCCCTAGCTGGAAACATTAACATTGAAAGAATTCACTTACATTCTTCCATTGTGTTGATTCAAAATATTGTCATAAGAACAAGTGATGGATCATAATCCCATCATCATGTAGATAGGTTTATATGAATTCTATATTTATTAAGAATCGAGTTTTATGGTAAAAATTATATATATATATATATGAGTGTGAGATACTAAACAATAAATAGAGTTTTAAGATTTTTTTGGTGGAATAGTTATTAAGATTGTTAGGAAAATCCACAGTAGTCATCTTTAAAACCTTATTATTAGGTTGTTTATATAAAAAGATAACATATTCAAGATGAGTACGATTGGCTATCTGAAACGTTGAGATATTCAAGATGGCTATTGTAGATTTTCCACTAACCATTGTATTAACAAAGTATATGTTACAATCTCTTCTATATGACATTCTAGAAAGTGTCTCTATAATAAAATCCTGATAATTATTTATGGGTAACTTTGACGTAGGAGATGATTGTGTTTCCATTGGGGGAGGATCCTCAAACATTGTCATTAAAGGGTTTATCTACAGACCTAGACATGGAATCATGTGCAATGAAATAGTTTCATTGTATTTTAATTTTCATTCCATTTTCACGTAGAACTTGAGATTCCACAGTCAACACCATAGTTGATTAATTTTTGGAATATTTTTGCTTGAGATTCCACAATCAACACTATAGCCAATTATTTTTTGTAATATTCTTACTATGAAGTGTGGGAAGTCTTGGCAAAGATAGTGTTTTTGAAGTTGCTAGCAATGTCATTGTAAATGGAGTTGCATTAAATTGTACTCAGGATGGAGTAAGGATCAAAACATGGGAGGGAGGGAGAGAAGGGAACTTCCACTGACCTTACCTTTCAAAATATTAAGATGAAAGACACAAACAATCTCATAATCATAGAACAATATTATTTCCCCTATGATTCTTTTTCTACTAAGGTGCTAATTCATTTTACAGTCATAAGTGCAACCCTCATTTATCGTTGTATTTTTTAACCATTTCATTTTTGAGTGACGAACATCATCCTAAAATTTGTAATCAATACAACTATTGATTTTTATGGGTGTCCTTTTGTAGGGATTTGGTTTCACTGATGTGAATATTAGCAATGTGGTATTCAATAACAACATTAGGACGTCATCATCAAAGACGACCATAAGTATGGCTTGCATTAAAAGAGTTCCATGTGAGGGCATCAAAATAGAGAATGTGAAGTTGACCTTTAGAGAGAAACCAAGTCAAGCTATGTGTGAGAGTATTAAGGGGATTGCAATTGGTTTTGAAAAACCCATTTTAGTTTGTAGGTGATGCATCCAACCAATGTAACTATGATTTGTGTGGTTTTTCCTTTAGTTTGTAACTAATACTTCCAATCAATGTAAGGATAAGTTGTGGTTTTTCCATATGTAAATATAAATTGGGGATTTCGATTTTATCATTTACTTCAATTTAGAAAAAAATTCAAATTCACGTTGGTCTTGAACCATACAGGTCTGTTGTTGAAATGTTTTCTCTTATACCACTTTGTAACTTAACTTGATCTCATGTTGAGTCATGTTACTACCAAATCGACATAATACAACTCTAATACCAATTTAAAAATGCATGCACGTAGCATGCCAAATAGTCTTATGAAAATAACCATAAAACATTTATAGACTACTGCACATTTAAATGCATAAACATAAAATAAAATGCAGCAATTAAAGATCAAATTTAAATAGTAAATCAACAATGTTATTTGGATAAGTGTTCAATGGATAAGTGTTATGATTACTGCTAACTCCTCACCAATGGATTCAACTCCTTTCAGCCAAAAATAGAAGGACATGGGGTTTCACTTTGATCTAGTTATGTGTGCATAAGTCATGAAATCATTTAATATAATATCCTTAGGTGAAACCACATGTTAAACCACCTCAAGGTGGTTACATGAATACAAAAAAATATCTCATATGAATGGAGGATCACTAATGAAAAACTCATCACTTTTCACCAATAGAATCAATCACTTTAAGCTTCTTTGGAATATATAAATATGGCCAATGCTTTTATTTTTAATTTTTTTTTTTAAATTAGAGAAGATTATAGCTTTAAGTAATGTGAGTGAATTTTTTTTAGTAATACACTCACTTTTTTTAAGACATGAAAAAAAAATGTTGTTATGATGTTACACTTGGCCTAATGAACTGGATGGCTCAAATTGTAAACTACATATTGATTTTTTTCAATTCCTTGTCAATATTTAAATTTATCAATATGTTTAATATATTAAATACATAATTTTTTAATGAAACTATAGATGTTTATAAATTTGATTTTATAGATTTCAAATATGTAATGTTCCTGACTTGGCTAGTCTAGGAAATGTTGTTAATATGTGTGTAGGATTAATAGTTACAACATATAAATGATCATACAAATAACAAATGCGACAAAAGACTGCAAATTTTATATTATGATATCTCTACGGAGTACAAATGTTGAATGTTGTTGAATAAAATGAATCACTCGGCTAGATCAAATGACAAAAGGATCTTAGTCGGAATACAATAAGCCAACTAAATGATCTAGCCGAGTGATTCATGACAAGTCAAAATTTGCATAATGATGAATTAGGTCACTGACCCTTCTCTTATAGATTTTCTAAACCCTAATTCATTGTTGACTTCTAATTTAGCTCGTTTGTTCTATTTTTAGCTCATATTGGATTTAAAGCACTTTTAACCACTTTTAGCTCAATGTCACTTTTCGAACATAACACCTTTGACTGGATTGACCTCTATTAACCCTGTTTACCCCTTTTTTGGACCTGGCTATAGTTTAACGGGGAGGTTTAGACCATTAAGCCTCTTCTCTGGAGCTCCTATTTGGAAAGGGACATTACAATCCTCCCTTCCCAAAATTGCTTTTCCTCAAGCAATACCAATCCAGGTTGATGCAACATCTGCTTGCTCTTCCAAGTAACGTCCTCTACTAGAAGCCCTCTTCATCTGATCAAACACTCTCTGATGACCTTTCTCCTCAGTTTCTACTCCTAGAACTCCAAAACCTCCTCTAGAACCAAATCCAACTATCCCTCCTCATCCAATGGGGGGAGCTCCTCTGATGTTCTAATGAATTGTCCCACTACCTTTTTGGGGCAAGATACGTGGAACACGTTATGAATATTTCTCCCCTCTGGAAGCTCTAGCTCATAAGAAACCTTGCCTACTCGACGCATGATTCTATAAGGGCCATAAAATATGGGCTCGATCTTCTCATCCCCACTCTTCTTCAGATATGACTGTCTGTAAGGTTGGAGTCTCAAGAAAACAAAATCCCCAACCTCAAAGCTATGCTCTATCTTGTTCCAGTCCGCACTCATCTTTTGTCGGTTATGTGTCATCTTCAGGTTCTCTTTCAACAACTTGAGAATCTCATGACTCTCTATGATCCAATACTTGGCCTTGGGATCTCTTCTCTCCCTGAAAACCAAGTCTACCAAAGTGGGAGAATCATATTCGTACAATTCTTGGAAGGGTGTCATACAAATGGACATGTGGAAAGTGGTGTTATAGCAATGCTCTCCTAAATGTAGCCACTTGACCCATGTTCTTTGTTTTCCACCTACATAGTTCCTCAAATATCCTTCAACCCACTTGTTGACAATATCGGTCTGCCCATATGTCTGAGGGTGATAGTTGGTGTTGGGTATCATCTCTATCCCCACCAACTGAAACAAATCTCTCCAAAATGTCCCCATGAACCTAATGTCTCTGTCATTGACAATGTTCCTCAGCAATCCATGAAGTCTGAAGACCTCCTTGAAGAATAGATCGACTACTTGAACTACGTTTTACTCTATTGGTATGCCATAGAAGTGAGAAAACTTGTTCAATCTGTCGACCACTACATAGATACAGTCCTTACCCTAGACCTTGGGTAGGCCTGTGATGAAGTCCATCGATATACTCTCCCATTTCTTCCCTGGAATGGGGAGTGGCGAAAGTAGCCCTGCTGGAAGACAATGCTCTAACTTTTTATGTTGGCAAGTCACACACTCATTGACATATCTCATAACGTCTTGTTTGAGGCCCTTCCATGAGATCCTCTCCCTGATCTGTCTATAGGTTTTGAAAAACACTTGATGGCCTGCTAGTGGTGAATCATGAATTGTTGTGAGGATATTCTTCTTGAGCCCCGAATCTGGCACCAAGTAGACTATGTCCTTGTAGAATATGACATCGTCAATGACCTTATACATGTCATCCTATATCTGCCCATCCATAACCTCACAAACGAACTTTTTCTTGGAATATTCCACTAACAAGTGGGATTTCCAATTTGCTAAAATCTCCATCAAAGAACAAGCCGAAAGTATCCTCAATAGTGCATCAGCCACAATGTTCTTCTTCCCCTTGCCATACTCTATGTCGAAGTTGAATTCTTGTACCTTCGTCACCCATTTATGTTGGCGCTCACTAAGGTCCTTCTGCTCAAGGAAATACTTCAAGTTGTTGTGATTTGTCTTGACCACAAATTTGTTGCCCACCAAATATTATATGAATTTGGTCAAGGCATGCATGATTTCCATCATTTCCTTGTCATCAATGGAGTAGAAAATCTTGGGTTGATTGAGCTTCCTACTCTAGAATACAATGGTGTGTCCTCCCTACATCAAAACTTCCCTGATACCCTCGTCAGATGTGCCACACTCTAGTACAAATGGCAAGGTGAAGTCTAGTAATTCCAACACTGGACAAGTTACCATGACTTCCTTCATGTGATCAAAGGATTTATGTGACCCCTTGGTCCAGATGAAATTCCCATTCTTGGTAATATCTGTTAGCGGTGATCCAAGATGATAAAAACCACAGACAAACTGCTTGTAATAGTTGCACGTCCCAAATAAAATCCTCAACTATGTCACGTTCCTAGGCATTGGCCAATCCAGAATGGCGTTGATCTTCTCCTGGTGCACCTGTACCCCCTGTGCACTGATGATGTGGCCCAATTAAACTAGCTATGTCATACCAAACTCACACTTGGACTCTTTGGCATATAATGAATCTGCCTCCATGATGCTCAATACCTCATCCAAGTGCCTCATATGATCCTGCCATCTCTTGTTATAGACCAAGATGTCGTCGAAGAAAACAAAGATTGATTTCCTCAACTCATCCCTGAATATGTGGTTCATGCAAGGCTGGAATGTATCGGGTGCATTGGTTAGCCCAAATGGAATAACCAAGAACTTGAAATGTCCAAAGTGACATTGAAATGTCATCTTCTCTATGTCCTGCTCTCGGATGTTGATCTGATGATACCCAGAGTGTAGATCAATCTTTGAGAAGAAAACTACCCCATGCAGTTCATCCATCAATTCGTCAATGTGCGAGATAGGGTATCGGTTCTTGATGGTTTTCTTATTCAAGGCCCAGTAATGAATGCACATCCTCATGGTGTCGTCCTTCTTCAGAACTAAGACAATTGAAGAGGCAAATGGGTTGTTTCTCGGTATGATGTGTCCCATTGCTAGCAATTCATTGATTTATTTCTCTATCCCATCCTTGAACCTCCTAGGATGATGATAGGGGGGTGTGATCATAGGTTTGGCCCCCTCCTCCAACTCAATGGTTTTCTCAAACCCCTTGGTCAGGTGGTCTCCTTGGTGGAATCAACCCAAAAACTTGTTGATGTCATCCCAACAAATTCCTGATCTTTGTATGATATTGTTGTCAACCCTCAAAATCCTTCTGCGTAGTGATCAAGAACTCTGCGGCATATGATACCTCCCCATGTCATAATATCCTCTCCATCCTCTTGGATGAAACTATCCTGGGTACTCTTGTCAACATACCTCTCAGAACAAATTTCTTCCTGTCATGGTATCTGAACCCCATCTCCAAGGTTTGGTAATTGGTGGTGCTTTTTCCCAAGGTGATCATCCACTAGACTCCCAACACCACATTTGTGTTAGATAGGTCAACCACATAAAATATGTCTCTCACTATGTAGCTACCTAACTTTATCTCCAACTCTGGAACTCTGTCTAAACTCTCCATTGTGTTACCATATGCTACTGCAACATCAAACCCCTCAAACTCCTATATTTGAAGTGCCCGTCTCTATACCAATGAAGCATCAATGAAGTTGTGGGTGACCCCACCATCTATCAGGGTGATTTCCCATTTCCCCTAAATAATCCCTCTGATCCAAAGGGTATCATACATGGGAACACCAGAAAGGGTCGCTATGACTCCTCCCTTTGTTGGTTTCCATCTATTAGCCTTCTAAGGTGGCTATGGAACTACTGGAGGGTGGACTCCTGCTAATGTCGGTGGGCTCCTGCTGGTGTCGGTGGGATCCTACTAGTGTCGATGGTCTATGGGTAGGTTGCTACTCTGCATGTGTTGATTCCTCCTTTGAGCTAGTGGATCCACTATCATGCTCCTCCTCCTCACTGTCCACACTATCTGTTGCTACCTCAATATAATGAATCTCTCCCTTTCCCATGCACCTGTGGCCTGGGACCCAAGGGTATCTGCAGTTGAAGAAAATACCCATCCTCATAAGCTCTCGCCTTGTCTCATCATCCATCTTCTCCTTATCCTTCCATTCTCTCTAGAATGGCTTCCTGTCTTGATCCTTTTGGGGTACGAAGGGTTTGGAAAAGGGTTTAGTGTTTGGCATTGAGTCTGCCAAATCTCGAGTGCGTAGGATGGAATCCTACAAGGTGTGAGGCTTGTATTCCTTCACCCATCCTCTCAAATGATCTATGAGTCCCTCTGTGAAGAGCATGATCAGCCTCGGATCTGATATATCTGTTACTGTCATGGCTACCCGCTAAAACTCCGTTATGAATGCCTCTGTTGTGCCAGTTTGTCTCAACTAGGTTAGATCCATGAAGTGGATCTCAGGATCCCTCCTATCAAACATGTCCATGAGTCTCTCTATGAACTCCCTATAAGAGGTGATGCGATTGTGACCCAATGTCATCAATCCATGATGCCACCACTCGTGTGCCTCACCCTCCAAGTGTAAGGTAGAGAAATCGATGGCCTATGTCTCAGTCATCTGGTTGAGATCGTAGTATGTGTCTAGCTTATGTACCCAAGCTCTGGTGGTGCATTTGGACGATCTGTTGAAGGAAGGTATAGTGATTTTACCAACTTTTCATATGAAATCAATGTTATTCCCTTGTTGTTGTTGTGGTCCTCCTCTCTGTGGCTCTCTGGGGTGGTTCCTGAGTCTAAGCCCACAATACTCAACTAGGGTGATTTCCTGATGGAATTCATGGCCCAATGTTGCATACTCCCTCCTGTACTCCGCAATGTCCTTTGCATGAGTGGGTGGCCTTTGTGCTATCGGTAGTTGTGATGTTACTGGGGGTGCCATCTGGAAATTGGGAAACACAGGTCTGGGAATCGTACTTGAAGAGGTGTATGTGTGAGTAGGAGATTGGGATCTACTTCATGCCCCCAAGTTCCCTTGTGCTTCATGTGGGGCTTGTGTGCCCAGGGTGCCCACTATAACCAATCTATCACCCAGCTATGTCAAGGATTGAGTCATGGCCCGTTGACTAGCTACCATATCATTGATAACATGCATGAAGGTTGCCTCTGGCTCCATGGGGGCCTTACCACTGCCCTATGGTCACTCATATCTATCTCCTAGCATCCTCTCTGCCTCGTGCTCAACCTCACTCTCTGCCCTTCTCTCTGCTTCCTTGTGCACCTGTTCCTCTTCCTTTAAGTTGTGAGGGAAAGGAGAAAATCCATGCCTAGGCCTTCTTTCCTTGCACCTGTTGTAAGTGACATATTCATCACCTATGTTCTCACGGCCCTCTGGGTCTTCTGTTGCACTCATCATCTTTAGTCACAAGCTTCCAGGACTAAAGCTCTAATAACACTATAATGTTCATGACTTGGATAGTCTAGTAAATGTTGCTAATGTGTGTAGGATTAATGGTTTACAACATATAAATTATCATACAAATAACAAATGTGACAAAAGACTACAAAGTTTATATTATGATATCTCTGCGGAGTACAAATGTCAAATGCGACTGAACAAAATGAATCACTCGGCTAGATAAAATGACAAAATGATATTATCCAGAATACAATAATCCAACAAAATGATAATACCCGATAATATATGAGCATTGTGGGATCAATGGATGAGATGGAACTGGGGCAGCTCGCACAATAACTGCTAAAAGTCTGGAAAGTTCACCCTTGTGGCTAAGCCTCTTGGAATGGCCTGGAAACTATCCCAAATGGTGTGCCCTTCTCTAGCTCTCAGTCCTGGTGACTGACCATCCCCTCTATTGGTGTGTCTGGACCCCAGATGGATCCCCCTAGAGAATGCACCCCTCTCTCACTGGAAACCTATGCCCTAGTGATTCCATCGTCAGAATCGATTGACATGTATATCAAAATGATTGCCTTGGCCTACTAGAAAATGGGTTGGAAGGGTTTCCCTGGATCTTATTTGATGATCGCTCTAGAACCTTGAATGTTTATGCCAAAAGTGTTTCACTCCCAAGTCTGGAAAATGTGACCCCGATGATTCCTCCGTTGAAATAGAACGAGGAACCAAGTGAAATATGTGCCTTCCTTCCTCTCAACTGGGTCGGAGGGGAATCTCTGAACTCTCCCTGGATGGGACAAGTCGATCCACTGAACCTCCTCATAAGTTGCGCCCTCACCCTGGATAAGTGTTCCCTTGCTGCTAGAACCTGTGTAACTTCTAATAAAGAATGATGGAAGACCTATGTGATCTTCCCAGTGACTAGGGTGTGTCTCTCAACACCGAAATCAGCCAACTGGTGTCTTCCTCCTGGAATCTACTGAACTATCTCTCCTGAGATGCACCTCTCTCCTCAATGACAAGTCAAAATCTGCTTAATGAATAATTAGGTCATTGAACCTTCTCTTATTGATTTTCTAAACCCTAATTTACTGTTAAAACCCTAATTCACTGTTGACTTCTAATTTTAGCTCGTTTGTTCTATTTTTAGCTCATATTGGCTTAAAAGTGCTTTTAACCACTTTTAGCTCAATGCCACTTTCCGAACATAACACCTTTGCCTAGAGTGACCTCCAGTAACCATGTTTACCCCTTTTTTGGCCGTGGCTATACTCTAATGAGGCGGTTTAGACCATTAAGCGTCCTCTCTGGAGCTCCTATTTGGAAAGGGACATTACAAAATATGTAAAAGTTTTTATTATAGTTTCTTGTTTTTAATTTTTTTTTGCTATGATATATATCACAATTATGATATAACTCAAATGGGTTAGGTGTTCAAATAGTTGTCACCATTGTTGTTGGTAAATTGGGTAGTTCCCTATTAGCATGTACTCAATTCAAATTCTCTTGGGAGAGGCACACTAGTCTATGGTAACATGTTTACTAGGGATGTCATACTAGGGATGTCATTCATGATTGCGGGAAGTTTCTTTGGGAAAAATACTATCATATTAATTCAATATGTACCTATTTTTAATATCTATGTTACTTTTTCAAAATGTTAATTATATTTACAACAAATATAATATAACAAGATGTAAAAGTTCACAATTACCAAAAGTCTAAAAGAGAGGAATTTTAGATCAATTATGTCTCAATAAAAAAACTATGGACAACTCTTAAAAAAAAAATCACTTTTAACTCCATAATGAATAGATAATTCTTTTAGTAAACACTTTTTAAAGTAGACTTGAGAAATAATTGTGATTAAACACTACCTCCCACTACATTTTCCAAACAACATACAATTGACCACTTTGGTATAGTGTCAACACCTTATAAAGTAGAAGGTATATGTGTAACCATTATAAACTAAAAGAGAATATGGCTCCAAAAGGACCAAGCAAGACTTCAACATTCTCAAGTAGTAGAACAAGTTCAGAATATGGGACATAAAATCTCAATATGAATAAGGAGTGGGCATGCATCATTAATGAATCCCAACCTCGAGAGATGCTCCCTTAAGGGTAGACCCTAAAATAGTCCACTTAACACCCATTGCACCAAGATTGAATAGTTTCTCAACACTCATTGCATCGAGTTGTTATCACTTGAAAATGCAAGACCAAATTTCATTTTTAGAGAGGCATTCTTTTCAACAACATTGCCCCAACATATATGAAATTTGGAGCATGGTATGAGTCCTTTGAGAGGTGGTGATGAACATCCACGTGTTTTCCTTTTGTTTCACATGTCAATTTATATTCATGTAGTTTGAGGCATTTTTGGTTGTTTGGTTCATATTTTTGGAGACAATGTTGCACATGTAGTAAACATTCACCTTTTGGCACACTTCTTTGCATATTTATCCATTGGAGATTCCTTTGTTATGTCTTAATTTTCAAAGAAAAAGTTAAATGTTTGAAGGAATTTCTCACCACTTTGGTTGATCTCACATCACACAAGGTGTTTCTACATAGGTTGAGACATGATTCATATTTTTCTATGAATCATGGTTTCTGGTATTTAATTATTTTTTTTCTATGATATATATCACAATTATGATATAATTCAGATGGGTTAGGTGTTCAACTCATTGTCACCATTGTTGTTTGGAAATTGGGCAATT
>ML783366.1:307867-331676 GCA_009831015.1 Picea engelmannii | reverse complement strand
CCAACAAATTCTTGATCTCTATGTGATATTGTTTTCAACCCTCAGAATCCTTCTGCGTAGTGATCAAGAAATCTGCGGCATATGATACCTCCCCATGTCATAATATCCTCTCCATCCTCTTGGATGAAACTATCCTGGGTACTCTTGTCAACATACCTCTCAGAACAACTTTCTTCCTGTCATGGTATCTGAACCCCATCTCCAAGGTTTGGTAATTGGTGGTGCTTTTTCCCAAGGTGATCATCCACTAGACTCCCAACACCACATTTGTGTCAGATAGGTCAACCACATAAAATGTGTCTCTCACTATGTAGCTACCTAACTTTATCTCCAACTCTGGAACTCTGTCTAGACACTCCATTGTGTTACCATATGCTACTGCAACATCAAACCCCTCAAACTCCTATATTTGAAGTGCCCGTCTCTATACCAATGAAGCATCAATGAAGGTGTGGGTGACCCCACCATCTATCAGGGTGATTTCCCATTGCCCCTAAATACTCCCTCTGATCTGGAGGGTATCATACATGGGAACACCATAAAGGGTCGCTATGACTCCTCCCTTTGTTGGTTTCCATCTATTAGCTTGCTCAGGTGGCTATGGAACTACTGGAGGGTGGGCTCCTGCTAGTGTCGGTGGGCTCCTGCTGGTGTCGATGGTCTATAGGTAGGTTTCTCCTCTGCATGTGTTGATTCCTCCTTTGAGCCAGTGGATCCACTATCATGCTCCTCCTCCTCAATGTCCACACTATCTGCTGCTACCTCAATATAATGAATCTCTCCCTTTCCCATGCACCTGTGGCCTAGGACACAAGGGTATCTACAGTTGAAGAAAATATTCTTCCTCATAAGCTCTCGCCTTGTCTCATCATCAAGCTTCTCCTTATCCTTCCATTCTCTCTGGAATGGCTTCCTGTCTCGATCCTTTTGGGGTACGAAGGGTTTGGAAAAGGGTTCAGTGTTTGGCACTGAGTCTGCCAAATATCGAGTGCGTAGGATGGAATCCTACAAGGTGTGAGGCTTTTATCCCTTCACCCATCCTCTCAAACGATCTATGAGTCCCTCTGTGAAGAGCATGATCAGCCTCGGCTCTGATATATCTGTTACTGTCATGGCTACCCGGTAAAACTCCGTGATGAATGCCTCTGTTGTGCAAGTTTGTCTCAACTAGGCTAGATCCATGAAGTGGATCTCAGGATCTCTCCTGTCAAACATGTCCATGAGTCTCTCGATGAACTCCCTATAAGAGGTGATGTGATTGTGACCCAATGTCATCAATCCATGATGCCACCACTCGTGTGCCTCACCCTCCAAGTGTAAGGTAGTGAAATTGATGGCCTATGTCTCGGTCATCTGGTTGAGATCGTAGTATGTGTCTAGCTTATGTACCCAAGCTCTGGTGGTGCATTTGGACGATCTGTTGAAGGAAGGTATAGTGATTTTACCAACTTTCCAGATGAAATCAATGTTATTCCCTTGTTGTTGTTGCGGTCCTCCTCTCTGTGGCTCTCTGGATCGGTTCCTGAGTCTGAGCCCACAATACTCAACTAGGGTCATTTCCTGATGGAATTCATGGCCCAATGTTGCATACTCCCTCCTGTACTCCGCAATTTCCTTTGCATGAGTGGGTGGCCTTTGTGCTATCGGTAGTTGTTTTGTGACTGGGGGTGCCATCTGGAAACTGGGAAACACATGTCTGGGAATCCTACTCGAAGAGGTGTATGTGTGAGTAGGAGACTGGGGTCTACTTCCTGCCCCCAAGTTCCCTTCTGCTTCATGTGGGGCTTGTGTGCCTAGGGTGTCCACTATAGCCAATCTATCACCCAACTATGTCAAGGATTGAGACATGGCCCACTGACTAGCTACCATATCATTGATAACCTGCATGAAGGTTGCCTTTGGCTCCATGGGGGCCTTACCACTACCCTATGGTCACTCATATCTATCTCCTAGCATCCTCTATGCCTCATGCTCAGCCTCACTCTCTGCCCTTCTCTCTACTTCCTTGTGCACCTCTTCCTCTTCCTCTAAGTTGGGAGGGAAAGGAGAAAATTCATGCCTAGGCCTTCTTTCCTTGCACCTGTTGTAAGTGACATATTCATCACCTATGTTCTCACGGCCCTCTGGGTCTTCTGTTGCACTCATCATCTTTAGTCACAGGCTTACAGGACTAAAGCTCTAATACCACTATAATGTTCATGACTTGGATAGTCTAGTAAATGTTGCTAATGTGTGTAGGATTAATGGTTTACAACATATAAATTATCATAAAAATAACAAATGTGACAAAAGACTACAAAGTTTATATTATGATATCTCTGCGAAGTACAAATGTCAAATGCGACTGAACAAAATGAATCACTTGGCTAGATAAAATGACAAAATGATATTATCTGGAATACAATAATCCAACAAAATGATAATACCCGATAATATATGAGCATTGTGGGATCAATGGATAAGATGGAACTGGGGCAGCTCGCACAATAACTGCTAAAAGTCTGGAAAGTTCACCCTGGTGGCTAAGCCTCTTGGAATGGCCTGGAAACTATCCCAAATGGTGTGCCCTTCTCTAGCTCTCAGTCCTGGTGACTGACCGTCCCCTCTATTGGTGTGTCTGGACCCTAGATGGATCCCCCTAGAGAATGCGCCCCTCTCTCACTGGAAACCTACGCCCTAGTGATTCCATCGTCAGAATCGATTGACGTGTATATCAAAATGATTGCCTTGTCCTACTGGAAAATGGGTTGGAAGGGTTTCCCTGGATCTTATTTGATGATCGCTCTGGAACTCTGAATGTTTCTGCCAAAAGTGTTTCACTCCCAAGTCTGGAAAATGTGCCCCCGATGATTCCTCCGTTGAAATACAACGAAGAACCAAGTGAAATATGTTCCTTCCTTCCTCTCAACTGGGTCAGAGGGGAATCTTTGAACTCTCCCTGGATGGGACAAGTCGATCCATTGAACCTCCTCATAAGTTGCGCCCTCACCCAGGATAAGTGCGCCCTTGCTGCTAGAACCTGTGTAACTTCTAATAAAGAATGATGGAAGACCTATGTGATCTTCCCGGTGACTAGGGTGTGTCTCTCAACACCGAAATCAGCCAACTGGTGTCTTCCTCCTGGAATCTAGTGAACTATCTCTCCTGAGATGCGCCTCTATCCTCAATGACAAGTCAAAATCTGCTTAATGAATAATTAGGTCATTGACCCTTCTCTTATAGATTTTCTAAACCCTAATTTACTGTTAAAACCCTAATTCACTGTTGACTTCTAATTTTAGCTCGTTTGTTCTATTTTTAGCTCATATTGGCTTAAAAGTTCTTTTAACCACTTTTAGCTCAATGTCACTTTCCGAACATAACACCTTTGCCTGGAGTGACCTCCAGTAACCATGTTTACCCCTTTTCTGGTCGTGGATATACTCTAATGAGGCGGTTTAGACCATTAAGCGTCCTCTCTAGAGCTCCTATTTGGAAAGGGACATTACAAAATATGTAAAAGTTTTTATTATAGTTTCTTGTTTTTAATTTTTTTTTGCTATGATATATATCACAATTATGATATAACTCAAATGGGTTAGGTGTTCAAATAGTTGTCACCATTGTTGTTGGTAAATTGGGTAGTTCCCTATTAGCATGTACTCAATTCAAATTCTCTTGGGAGAGGCACACTAGTCTATGGTAACATGTTTACTAGGGATGTCATACTAGGGATGTCATTCATGATTGCGGGAAGTTTCTTTGGGAAAAATACTATCATATTAATTCAATATGTACCTATTTTTAATATCTATGTTACTTTTTCAAAATGTTAATTATATTTACAACAAATATAATATAACAAGATGTAAAAGTTCACAATTACCAAAAGTCTAAAAGAGAGGAATTTTAGATCAATTATGTCTCAATAAAAAAACTATGGACAACTCTTAAAAAAAAAATCACTTTTAACTCCATAATGAATAGATAATTCTTTTAGTAAACACTTTTTAAAGTAGACTTGAGAAATAATTGTGATTAAACACTACCTCCCACTACATTTTCCAAACAACATACAATTGACCACTTTGGTATAGTGTCAACACCTTCTAAAGTAGAAGGCATATGTGTAACCATTATAAACTAAAAGAGAATATGGCTCCAAAAGGACCAAGCAAGACTTCAACATTCTCAAGTAGTAGAACAAGTTCAGAATATGTGACATAAAATCTCAATATGAATAAGGAGTGGGCATGCATCATTAATGAATCCCAACCTCGAGATATGATCCCTTAAGGGTAGACCCTAAAATAGTCCACTTAACACCCATTGCACCAAGATTGAATAGTTTCTCAACACTCATTGCATCAAGTTGTTATCACTTGAAAATGCAAGACCAAATTTCATTTTTAGAGAGGCATTCTTTTCAACAACATTGCCCCAACATATATGAAATTTGGAGCATGGTATGAGTCCTTTGAGAGGTGGTGATGAACATCCACATGTTTTCCTTTTGTTTCACATGTCAATTGATATTCATGTAGTTTGAGGCATGTTTGGTTGTTTGGTTCATATTTTTGGAGACAAGGTTGCACATGTAGTAAACATTCACCTTTTGGCACACTTCTCTGCATATTTCTCCATTGGAGTTTCCTTTGTTATGTCTTAATTTTCAAAGAAAAATTTAAATGTTTGAAGGAATTTCTCACCACTTTGGTTGATCTCACATCACACAAGGTGTTTCTACATAGGTTGAGACATGATTCATATTTTTCTATGAATCATGGTTTCTGGTATTTAATTATTTTTTTGCTATGATATATATCACAATTATGATATAATTCATATGGGTTAGGTGTTCAACTCGTTGTCACCATTGTTGTTTGGAAATTGAGCAGTTCCCTATTAGCATGTACTTAATTCAAATTATCTTAGGAGAGGCACACTAGTCTATACTAACATGTTTACTAGGGATGACATCCATTATTGTGGGAGGTTTTTCTGCAAAAAGTACTATCATATTAATTCAATATGTACATATTTTTAATATTATGTTATTTTTTCAAAATGTTAATTATATTTACAACAAATATAATGTAACAAAGATCACAATTACCAAAAGGTTAAAATAGAGAAATTTTAGTTAATTATGTCTCAATAAAAAAAAAAAAAACTATGAACAACTCTTAAAATAAAAGAACTTTTAATTCCATAATGAATAGATAATTCTTTTAGTAAGTTCACTTTTTAAAGTAGACTTGACAAATAATTGTGATTAAACAATACCTCCCACTGCATTTTCTAAACAACATCCAATTGACCACTTTGATATAGTGTCAACACCTTCTAAAGTAGAAGGTATATGTGGAACCATTATAACCTAAAAGACCAAGCAAAACTCCAACATTCTCGAGTAGTAGGACAAGTTCAAAATATGGGACATAAAATCTCAACATGACCAAGGAGTGGGAAAGCATCATTAATGAATCCCAACCTTAAGAGATGCTCCCTTGAGGGTAGACCCTAAAATAGTCACTTAACACCCATTGCACCAAGATTTAATAGTTTCTTAGCACTCGTTGCATCGATTTTTTATCACCTAAAAATGCAAGACCAAATTTCATTTATAGAGAGGCATTATTTTCAACAACATTTCCCCACCATATATGAAATTTGGAGCATGGTATGAGTCCTTTGAGAGGTGGTGATGAACATACATGTGTTTTCCTTTTGTTTCACATTTCGATTGATATTCATGTAGTTTGAGGTATGTTTGGTTGTTGAGTTCATATTTTTGGAGATAAGGTTGCAATATAGCAAACATTTACCTTTTGGTACACTTCTCTGCATATTTATTCATTGGAGGTGCATTTGTTATGTCTCAATTTTCAAAGAAAAAGTTAAATGTTTGAATGGATTTCTCACCACTTTGATTCATCTCACATCACACAAGGTGTTTCTACATAGGTTGAGACATGATTCATCATTATTGTGGGATTTGGGCATCATATGCAAAGAAAAAAAGAGGTTTCTAGAGAATGTCCCTCATTAAGATTGACATGTCTCACATAGAAACCCTCTCATATTGATTAAGAATTTTCAAAGAAGTAATACCATCATTTTGAGGGATATATAAGGGTTTTCATGGTGTAATCAAGGGTCACACGTACAAAAGAAGAGGAATGCCCCAATCAAGAAGATAACACTTAGCATTCATATCATATGTGGCATAAAGTAAAAGGACATTAGTGACAAGTGCTCCAATTAGAAACATATAGAATGAATCATTTATGTCGTCTTTCCAAAGAAGAGTAGATATCTTTTGAAATACAGTGACCAAATTATTACCATACCACTGTGAGTGGATGTGAAGTGGCTACATCAATTTTGAATTGTGATCATAATATATTTTAGAATAAATATTGAGGAAGTTGTGGTGATTTCAAGTTTGCAACCTCAAAACTCTAACTACATTTGATCATTTATGTTGGAGTGATCCACCTTTTCTTGAGTTCTATCACTATTTTGGGAAAATGAAGCTACTAGAGAGTCATTCTTGGAGAACACCCAAGCTAGGAATGGGACATCTCGCACATAAAACCTACAAACAAAATCAAACACTATGAATGGGGGAGCACTCTCCATGAAAAGGGGACACGTGGTAGCGATGAACTATTCAAGCCTTATTTTGTGCATCATTTCACCCTTAATGAGGAGTTCCTATCTTGAAGAAGACTTCTAAGCTCTATTATTTATTTTAATATTATTATTTCTAGAAGGTTCATGGATCTAGAAATTACTCAATAATATTTTATTGTAAAAAGTTTGAGAAGAAGCTCTATAAAAGGAAGAGCTCTCAATTGCAAAGACATGGTTGGATGAATGGGATTTCCCCTCCAATGCTTAGTTGAAGATCTCTTAAAAGGAAGAAGTTAAGGGTCAAGATCGGTGTAATTTTTCTCAATTTATCTTTTCTCTTGCATGGGTCAATAAGGTTTTGCAAGGATTTTCATTATTGTTGTTTCTGAAATAATCTTTGAAGAAGGGCATTGTTGCTCCAATAAAAGGAAATAGATCTAAGGTACAACCTTCCCTAACTCCTAAAATAATTAAAGAGATTTACTACTAGAATTGTATGGTTATATTTGTCTATTCATTGTTTAAACTCTGTTGTAACTGAGAAAGAAGATTGAGTTGGGTACATTATGGCTTTTTGATCTCATGGTGAAATCATATTATATTTGAGAATATGATATGTTGTTGGTTGATTATTCAATTAGAAGGGTTTCGTACACAATCTAGTTCATCTAGAGTTTCATATTTGGTGATTTATCTATTGTTCATGGTTGCACATTATTACTTGACAATAATGTCATGGTTGTGTTGGTGCATCTTACACAAGGGTCGTCACTTATTCTCTCATAGTCTGAAAAATTATTGTGTACTAGTTGTAGCATATCAATGCATATATTAAGTACATCTTCTCCATCATATTCAATTTGCCTTGTTTTCCAAACTTCATAACCCAATGGATCCCAATGGATAACACTAGTTTTGATAATCCACCATCACTTTATTACCTAAATAGAAAAGTATATTCATTCTACCAATTTAATTTTTATATCAAACTTAGTAGGGACAAATTTGTAGTCTTATTAGGGAATTCCCTTGTAAGGAAGAAGAGTTGGCCTAAATGAAGAGTTGGCCTACATGAGGAGAATAATTACTGAGGTGATCATGGTGGGTGGTGTACTCAAGTTTCCCTAGGGTTTGTGCTTGGTGATTAGACATATCTTTTGTGTAAATATTGGAGGCAACACGGATGATGCTCATAAGGGCAAACGATAATTTTTCTTTGCGCAAATTTTGTATGCATATCTACTTGACAGTTAATTAATTAATGAAATATTTTAAAATCTTCTTAAACATGTGGTCGTTTCGAGAATTCGGCTCGAAATCAGTTTCAAGAACTTAATATAGAATCTAGATCCGACTACTGCTCGAAGACAGTTACTTTTTAGTGCACCGCATTCAAGCAATAAAATTATAAATATCACTGTCTTGGTATTGGCATATCAGCTCAGTTCAGTGGAAGCGGAATCATTTCTGGCTGTGAGCTAAGTTCAGTGGAAGCGTGAGCGTAATTAGTATAGTAATCATTTGTTTCCACAGAATGAAGCTTTCTTTTTTTCTGCTTCTACTGGGAGTGAGCTCCATAGGTTTGTCCATTTTGCCAAAAACGAGTTCAATATCGACCCATTCAGATGAAACACGCATGTTGTTGGGAGAGCAGCAAGTGTTTAATGTTCTGCAGTTTGGTGCAGTAGCCAAATCCAAAACAGATAATAGCAAGGTGAGATTAGATTAAATTAATAAACCCAACTGGGCAAATATTGCAACAGGCTTTTATAATATCGATTGTAACAAAAAAAAATATTGGAAGTTATTTCACAGCTTGGCAATTTTAAGAATTTAATGTTTAATTTGCGCACTGTCGTATGTTGCAGGCCTTTCTGGCAGCCTGGACTGCAGCTTGTTCTTCTGCTCAACCATCTGTTTTATATGTACCCAATGGAAATTTTTGGCTTGATCCAGTTTCCTTCGAGGGGCCATGTAAAAATGACAATATCATGGTGCAGGTAAAGTGTTAAAGACAACCCATCTCTTCTCTGCAGAACTTTTATTTGTTTATGAATGAGGCTGGTAACTGTTGTAATGAGTATGAGCATTACAACAGACAGTTGGAAACAGCTTTCAGATAAACTGTTCTTGAGTTCTGGAATTTTTTTTGTAATTTGACCTAGATACCCATCCTCACAAGTGGGGAATTTAGTATTCCAAAATATTTAGAAACTGATATGGCACAAAATATAATACACTTGTGAACCAGGCTGTCAATCCCCATTTAACTCTTTTACAACAATTATAGGAGCCTGGTTTTTCTTTTATGATTTCAATTTCACCTTATTATTATTTGTATTCAATTAATTCTTTGAACTATGTGAGGTGTTTTTGGCAGATAACTGGGGAGCTCATTGCACCAAGAAGCAATCGTGCATGGAGCAACAATGATGTCAATTATTGGTTGCAATTCATGAATATAAATGGTCTAACAATAGAGGGAGGGGGGCAATTGCATGGACATGGAGAATCTTGGTGGAATTACATGTGTAAAAACCTTCGTGTATGTATCAATTTATTATAATTCTAGTGAAAGTAGACATTATTTAATCCCATTATCACTACATACTAACGTCATTTTGTCTGTGCATTTACATCTTTCTGCGCACTAGTGCCCACCCGGACCTACGGTAATGTCTCTCCCCATTACCCCATGCTATAGCTTCCTTATAATATCTATAAATGATTTTGACATAGTGGTATGAATGGAAAAATTGATTCAGTCGTTACGATTGAGCGGGAATTCGAATCTGGTGGTCAGAAACATTAGTTCGATCAACAGTAGGCAGGCCCATATCACAATTAATGATTGTAACAACGTCAGGGTAGAGGGAGTGAAGATCAAGGCCCCAGTTGACAGCATTAACACTGATGGAATTCACTTACAGTCTTCCAATGTGTTGATTCGAGATACTGTTGTAAGAACAGGTGATTCATCATAATTCCATCATCATGTAAATAGATTTAYCTCCGCTTAGCGATTTGACTGGTAAAGTCTAGAAGGTATACATACCCTATACATACCCTACCGCCCTCTGGATTTGAACCTGTGACCTCTTAAGAGGAAACACATGTTCTTAACCATTAGGCCCACTCAGACTGTAATTAATATATATATATATATATATATATATATATATATATGAGATACTTCTGTAGTTAATGAAAAGTTCTATATGATAATTATTGATGGGTAATTTTGGCTGTGTAGGAGATGATTGTGTTTCCATTGGGGGAGGCTCTTCAAACATTGTCATTGAAGGGTTTACTTGTGGACCTGGGCATGGAATCAGGTGAAATGAAATAGTTTCACAATATGGTCATTTTTGTTCCATTTTCATATAGAAATTGAGATTCCACAATCAACACCATATCTAATTAATTTTTTGAATATTATTACTTGAGATTTCACAATCACATTATAACTGATTAATTTTTGTAATATTATTACTATGCAGTGTGGGAAGTCTTGGCAAAGGTAGTGTTTTTGAAGTTGTTCGCAATATCACTGTAAATGGAGCTGTGTTCAATGGCACTCAGAATGGAGTGAGGATCAAAACATGGGAGGGAGGGAAGGGCATTGCTACTGACCTTACATTTCAAAATATAAAGATGAAAAACACAAACAATCCCATAATCATAGACCAATATTATTGCCCCCATGGTTCTTGTTTTACTAAGGTGCCAATTCATTTTATAGTCATATGTGTGGGCTTCATTTATCACTATAGTTTTTTACCATTTTGTTTATTAGTGAAGAGCATCGTTCTAAAATTTATAATCAATATAACTATTTTTTTTATATGGGTGTCCTTTTGCAGGGATTTGGTGGCACCGATGTGAAGATTAGCAATGTGGTATTTAAGAACATAATTGGGACATCGTCATCAAAGATGGCCATAAGTTTGGCTTGCAGTAAAAGAGTTCCATGTGAAGGAATCAAAGTAGAGAATGTAAAGTTGAGCTTTAAAGAGCAACCAGCTCAAGCTGTGTGTGAGAATATCAAAGGGATTGCAATTGGTTTTGTGAAACCCATTTTAGTTTGTAAGTGATGTTTCCAACCAATGTAACTTTTTTATTTTTGCGATTTTCCATGTAGTTTGGAACTAAGGCTTCTCACCAATGTAAGGCTGGCTAATTTGTGGTTTTTCCACATACTTGCATTTGCCATATCTGATATGATTTCCCACACTCATATTGAACATATTATTCTAATGGACATGTTGAGTTCATATCGAATCTTCGAGCTTTTCATTATTAAATCAAATAAAAGTATGTCATGAACTCCTACATCTGTTTCATTAACATTATGAAAATTATATATACATGTGCGTTTATGTCATCAATTTGAACACACATATGATTATAATGTTTTCTGATTTGAATCTTTTGAAAGGTAAAGATTGTCACTAAAGGTCTGATTTAACACACAATTATCATTGGAAAATCATTTAACAATTATCATCGGAAAATTTGAATTCTTGAAAATGTATCATAAATAGTGAATAAAAGCCTTTCATTTAACTCAACTTCTATTACAAGACAAAACTAATAAAACAAATTACAAGTCATATATTGTATCGTATTAAAATGTATGAGTCGGTATTCTATATTAATTTGTGTACCATCTTTGTTAGCCTAATTAAAATGGATGAGCCACTAGCATGGTGTAAGAATATGATAATATTAAATGCTTGGGTTAGTTGTTGGTACGGATGATTAACGAAATTGTTATTATTTATAATATCGGTTCGTGTATTATTTTTTGGGGAAGGTATGGCATTTGTAAAAAGATTTGTTCAGATTTTTGTAAAAATAGATTTTGTTGTTTATTAGGATAGGGTTTAATAGTTGAAATAGGGTATGAGCATGATCTAGGTTTAAGTTTTATAATTAAGATGGATAATAAATTAGTATAGTTTCATTTTAACTTTGGATTTATTATGGAATAAATTGAATATAAAAATTGCAAATAAATATTTAAAAAACATGGTATATTTTAAAGAAGATCTCTATTTAAGAAATATTGTTTGATCTACCATATAGAAATGAAATGTAATTCACTTTCATATTAACTTCAAATTTACCATATTTCTTGGATTTACCATGTTTCTCTAATTTTTATTTGCAATTTATTCCATATTGTTTGATATAAGAGTATGAAATGTAGTTCACTTCCACCTTAAACATACTATTATTGATACATTTACTAAATAGTTATTTAAAAATAAATGCAATTTGTTCATTTTGAAGTGTATTATCACTCAAATCAATGCACTAAATCATTTTTCACTTGAGTCATTACAATAATATACTCTTATAAGAACTCAACATGTCACTTTAGAGAATTGTACCTGGGTGGGGAGGATAACAATCATTCTTCCCAACCACTCAAGCTAAACTCAATTGATTGTGTGTGTGTGTGTGCACGTGTGTTTGAACTTGAGTGGGTGTTACAGAGAGATTTATCGTATGGATTTGGGTCGAAGCCACAACACAGAGATGACCTTAAAGAGCAACCCCATTCCCAAAAAGAAAATTAACAAAATGTAACGAATTAACTAATTCTTTCTTAGGAGGGAGGATAAAAACCCATATCCTTTGTTTGATGTCGATCCCATGCTTGAAACTCCACTCCAATGCTCCAATCTTTTCTCCAATTACTTGTGCGTACAAAGAAAAATAATTGCAAGAGAGGTAGTTATGAGGATAACTAACTTTTAGAATATATCAATTGAAAACATATCCATTAATGTTATAGGTAATTGAAAACTTAAATGTAACAATTATGCACTTTAGTTACACATAAAAAGATGAGAAAGAGATCTCTTTATTAATGAAGAACATAAAATAAGATTTCTACTAGTACGACCTATGTTTGTTGTGGCAGTGCTCCAGAATCGACATCCAAGTTCTTCCACCGAAAGATCAATTCTACCTCATGTTTATTCACTCAAGCGAGTCCAAGAAAGAAATATGGCTTCTTTCTGATAAGATGAAAGAGAGTGAATACTATTGAAAACAAGGATTTCCAATCCTGAAAGGAATGTTCACAAACTCGAGATAGGGGATTACAAACTATGGAAGTAATTGATCATCATAATGATGCTTCAAGGTATGATGTCCTCTCCACTACCCCTTGGATATTTTTATACTCTCTCCAAGTGATTGGAGTATTTGTAGATGGTTGTAAACATGCAATAGGGGGTTAGAAACTAGGGTAACCTGTAAATGCCTCCCAAAAATATGTAATTTATTATTATTTTTAGCCAAAAGGATGTGTACTCACCTTGAAGAGGAGAAACATGTGTATGTATGCATTGTGCATAACTGATAAGGCGTGTATATGCAAAAGAATTGGGTTTTTTTATGATTTATGAGGAGAAAATGGGGGTTAAGGTCTACAAGTAGGAAAAGGGTATGGACAATATGGAATTGATCCATATGTGGTGGAAAATGATTCTATAGAAGTGGGGAGGATAATCAGCATTCTTTCCAACCAATCGATCTAAACACAATTGACTGTGTGTGTGTGTGTGTGTGTGTGTGTGTGTGTGTGTGTGTGTGTGTGTGTGTGTGTGTGTGTGTGTGTGTGTGCAGGCGCACGCTCGCTCACCACTTAGTATAATATGCCTGCGCGGTCGCTCACCACTTAGTATAATATGCCTCACAAATGTTTTAAATATAATTATTTTTACTTTCAATTACTTTATATATATATATTATATATAAAGTAATTGAAAGTAAAAATAATTATATTTTAAACATTTGAGGCATGTTATACTAAGTGGTGAGCAAGCGCGCGCCTGCACACACACACACACACACACACACACACACACACACAAGTAGGGAAAGGGTATGGCCAATATGGAATCGATCCATATGTGGTGGAAAATGATTCTATAGAAGTGGGGAGGATAATCATCATTCTTCCCAACCACTCGATCTAAACACAATTGACTATGTGTGTGTGTGTATGTGCAGGCGTGTGCTCGCTCACCACTTAGTATAATATGCCTCACAAATGTTTTAAAATAATTATTTTTACTTTCAATTAATATATATATATATATATATATATATATATATATATATATATATTGATAGATAGATAGATAGATGCATGCATACATACATGCATATACTTCTTGTGCTTTATTTTTTGGTCTTGTTAGGATATGAATTATATATTTCTCAAGAGCAGTTGGTTTTGAGGTCCTTTAAGACTATATTTGAAGGCTTGGGAGGTCATTGTTGACCCCAAAAGGGAGCCTCGATCCTCTGCCCAAATTTGGGATTTTCCCCCAGGTCTCCCTTTGCCTTTTTGGCATTATGAGTTTCTTGAATTCATCAACAATACAATTGGTTGGTTTCTCTAGTTGGAACAAGGATGAGACTCAAATCATGATCATTGTTGGGCATGGGTGCAAGTGGAAGACAATTTTAATGAAGGTTTTCTTGAGGAAATTGATTTGTTCTGAGTTAGTTTCTCTTGGTATCAAAGGATAGACTAGTAGGGCATTATGTTTAGGTGTTTCAAATTCCATGAGGTCGGGCCTATTTTGAAGAACTATAAAAAACCCTCTCCTCGGGTGGTTCCACTAAAAAATTTGTGGAGGTTGAAGGAACAGATTGAAGAGGTCCCACATTAGCAGAAAAGGATCCCTCGTCATATGGAATTGAAATATTGGTTGCAGGTTCTCCACTTTAGTCAGATGGTGAGGTGTGTGGTAGTAAATCTCTTGGCAATTGGGAAGAAGGCCTTCTGGGTAATTTATTTTCTCAAATTGCCACTTCTCAACCTCTATTGGATAATGGCTCCTCTCTCCCTTCTCCTTCTGATCGAACTCATGTACTCCCTCTTATCTCCCCCCCTTAACTTCCCCCCTCTTTCTTGGAAAAGGTAGTTGGAATCACTTTTCTAGAGCCTATTTCCCTTCCCAAAGATCCCCCTACTCTAAAGGTTCTAGCCCCTTTAGATGGGAGTCCCTCAGCTATGAAATCTCCCCTCCCCTCTCTTTTGAATGCTTGAAGAAGCCTCCCCTAAACTTCATTCACTTCCTTACCCCTTGCCTCAATTTCAAGGAGGAATGAGTCATTACAAGAGGGATAGTTGTTGATAAATCTGATTTTTCTCAGGCTAGGTGTAAGTCCTACCTATCTCTAGCCCATATCCAAAATAAAAAGGATATTCAAAGCAAAAAACAATCTACTATCACCCGAGTCTAAGCCCTTAAAGCAAGGAACTCTTGTAGCAAGGCTACTCCATGATTTTTCTATCCTTCAATTCTTGTAAGATCCTAGCTAATAGAACCTAAAATTGAATAAACTTAAACAAAAAATTCATTTCAACGTATAAGCAATTTCATTATTCAGCACATAAGCATATTCAACAGCATGATGATAACCACATAATACAACATAATAATATTTACGAGTAGATTTTAATCAATTTTATAACACAGCAGAATAATGAAAATTCATACATTTAACTGATGCTATTGTTGTCCCCAACTCAGCTTGATGCACTGCCCAAAACCAAATCTTTCCTCCCTGCCAGCTAGGAACAGAGCCTATCCATCTCCCTAGCTCTAGGATTCCTGGCCCCCAAGCCTAAAACCCCCAACAACCAATGTTCCCCTGTAATAGTCCACCCCCCACTCCAACCAAAAGAATATAGTCCCTTAATATCAAAATAATGCTTCCTCCCCCAAAATCAAAAGTCCACCTCTCGAATGCCTCTGCCCCCTCATATGCCCCCGTCCATTCACCACCTCTCCATTCAATGCCAACCACCTTATCCCTCCATTCAATGCCTTATCCCTCCATACGTTAAGTTTTCTATTAAATAAATTAAAATTTATTAAGCTTTTAATTCGTTACCCAAACATTAAATGAGTTAATTAATTAATTAATTAATTAATATTATTAATAAATAATCATTATTTAACAAATATACCTTAGGATAGTTAATTATTTAATTAATTATAATTAATAAACCTTAAGTAATTATTTAACTAGGGTTGTTACATACACCCACCCTTCAGGAAACTTCATCCCAAAGTTAAAGTATTTTATGATACAAGGGAAAAGAAACGGGGTTCACACATTCATAACAAATAACCGACATTATTAGTAAGTAAGCCAAGAAAAATCATACATACTAGTGTACATGTGCAAGAAATGCATGTGTATCTAGTACATACAAGTCTCGTGCATGTACTAATAACAATAACTATCATCTCTCTAGTAATTTCCATATGCATCCAATCCATTCAACAAGACTATTCATTTTATAAAAGACAATAAACCAATCAATTGTTTGCAAAATCCTTTAATTACAATTATCTAGCTCAACAATGTTATTTAGACAATTGTAGTTTAGTTACATAATTATGAATATTCATATATATCCATTTTCTTTTCAGAAGGAAAAACAATAATTTCCACCATAAGACAAATCTCCATACACTCTCAACTATTTCTACTCATCCTTCCTCCCTAACTTACTTCCATCTTCCATTCTTATCCTTCCTCTGATGGACTATCTTGGAGCGTCAACTATATTGACCTAACCCCAAATAGAACCCGTAAGCGGAAGTGTCACTATCTTGACCAAGCTTCCCCAGCAGGCAACTGACAGTCATCATCACACGTCTAGGGGAGCGTGAGCTAACACTGTCCTCCCATGACTTCAGGTTTCGGAGGATACATGGTGGGAAATGCCTCTACCCCTTCTAATCATGACTAGGGTCCACACCCTACAATGGAATGTACAGTGGCACCGTGTTGTTGGGAGTTTTTTCATCGTCTATTCAATTTTGGGCAGTCTCACCACTTGAAATCCTGCACTGGTCCACATATCATAGTAATGCATCCAAACCAATATAATTTCACATACAAAGATTCATGTCATATTGTTTCTCGGTCAGTGGTCTCGACATCCACTTTCATTATCATTATCTCTTGGCTATTTCATAGCCCAATGACCTGCAGATTAGTCTGTAACACAAACTCATATGCATCTATGCATTATTATCATGTAATTGCATATAACTAAAATCTCAATTCGGTATCCCTCTACCAACAATTTAACATCAAATTTTCAAGTTAGAAATAGATCTCATAATATCCCATAATTCAATTAACGTTACCCATTCATAGAATTAGCATTCACATAATAGATTGCATCATATCCAACATCATCAATAACATTTAAACATTCATAAAATTTACATTCTCACAATATATCGCATCATTTCCATAATTATTCAAATACATTTAAACATTCATAAAGGTTCATACGTCTTAAAAGTTCAAGTGTATCATTTAATAGTTTCACTGTGAATAGAAAATAAAGGTGTTTAGGCCTTAGGTAATCCTAGTTGTCTAAGTTAAAAGGTAGTGTTACATACACCCAACCTTCGAGAAACATATTCTCGAGGTGGTAAAAAAAAGTGAGGGAAAATCTCGTCGTAACGTCTCGACATCTTCCCAAGTAGAAGATCATGGACTATGCTTGTCCCACTAGACCTTAACTTGGTCTACCAGACGGTTCCTGAGCTGTCGGACTATATGGTCCAATATGTGTAACGGTTCTACCGTGAGGGTTCCCGTGTCCGATACCTGCAATTCCTTCCAATTTAGTTTATGTGATTTGTCAGCAACATAATGACATAAAACAGATACATAAAAAACATTATGAGTTTTATGCAAGTGGTGCGGCAGTACGAGACGATAGGCAATGGGTCCAATTTTCTCTTGGATTCTAAATGGTACTCTAAATCGAGGTGACAACTTTGTCCCCTTCCCGAATCGAATTGTACTCTTATTAGGCCTTATATGAATGAAAACTTGATCTCCCACTTTATAACTTCGATCAGTCCTGTGTGCATCCGCATAACTTTTCTGTCTATCATGTGCTTCCTTTAGTCTCTGCCTAATCTAAATCACCTATTCCTCCATCTCTTGAATCAATTCTGGCCCAACTGTTACTCAGTCTTCTAATCTATCCCAACTCAACGGTGTTCTGCATGGCCTTCCATACAGAGCTTCGTAGGGTGTCATTCTGATGGAGCTATGAAAATTGTTATTGTAGGCGAACTCTACCAAAGGTAGGTACTTCTCCCAATGGGTTTGATTATCCATGACATACATCATAAGCATGTCTTCCATGACTTGATTTACTCTATCATTTTTCCCATCTGTTTCAAGATCATAAGTTGTGCTTAAGTTCAACTGAGTCCCCAACGCTAACTGCAAACTTGTCCAAAACCTAGAATTGAATCTGGAGTCCCTATATGAAATGATCTTTTTAGGTATCCAGTGCAAATGGATGACCTCACTTACAAACACGCGTGCCACATCAGTGACATCGTAAGTGTCTATAATCGGAATAAAATGAGCACTCTTGGTTAACTTATCAACAATCACAAGAATGACATTGTGTCTATGAGATGTGAGCATCAACCCCACAACAAAATCCATAGAGATGACTTCCCACTTGGACATAGGAACATCATGTGGTTGTAGGAGGCCTGTCGGGTGGTGGTGGTTGGATTTCACTTGTTGACACTCTAGGCACTTGGCGATGAAATGGACTACATCGCGCTTCATGCCTACCCAGAAGAATAGCTTCCTCATGTCTACGTACATCTTCTTCACACCCGGATGCGCACAATAAAGTGCTCTATGGGCTTCCTTCAGTATGATGCTTTGAATATCCCCACCTTCGGGGACGTACATCCTTCCTCGATATCTCTGCTTCCATACTATATCCTTCATACTTTGAATCTAATGTCCTCCCACTCTGGAGGTTTGAAGTAACCTTTAAATACCAATTGTCTCCTTGGAGTTGTGTCAACACATGTTCCCTCAGATTGACCTTTAAGGGTACCAAGGAGAAGACACGTGGTCTCCTACTCAAGGAATCTGCGACCACATTTTCCTTTCCCTTGATGTATGAAATACCAAAATCATACTCACTCATAAACTCACTCCATCTCCTTTTCCTGGCATTCAGATCCCTTTGAGTGAAGAGATGTTTTAAACTTTGATGGTTCGTTTTGAGCTCAAAGTTTCGCTCCACAAGATAGTGCCTCCAAAGTTTCAGAGCTAGCATTACAGCTGCCAACTCTAAATCATGAGTAGCGTAAATATCTTCGTGTTTCTTCAACTTCCTTGATGCATAAGATATCACTCCACTATCCTACATTAGCATGGCCCCCAACCCTTGCTTCAAGGCATCCGTGCAGACTGTGAAGTCCTTTTCCATATCCGACACTCGTAGAATTGGTGCACTAGTTAGTAACCTCTTAAGCTTGATGAATGCACTATCACATTCTTCTGTCCATTCATACTTAACGCCCTCGCACTGCAAAGTGGTGATGGGTTTCGCTATTTTAGAGAACCCTTCCACAAATCTCCGATAATAACCTACTAGCCCCATGAACCTTCTTACCTCATGGGAATTATTCGGCACTGGCCATTCCATAATGGCCTTTACCTTTTCTGGGCCCACAAAGATTCCTTCACCGGAAATGATATGTCCTAAATAGTGAATTTCTTTCTAGAAGAAGGAACACTTAGACAACTTCCCATACAATTTGTTCTCTCTAAGGTAGGACAACACCGCTTGTAAGTGTTCCTCATGCTCTCTTTCATTTTTGGAATAGATGAGGATGTCATCTAGAAAGACTTGTACAAAACAGTCTAAGTACTTCCGGAATACGTCGTTCATGAGGCTCATGAATATTGTTGGCGCATTGGTCAATCTGAAAGGTCCAAACCAAGTTCGAAAGGAAATTTTAGGAATATCGCCTTCCTTAATCCTTAACTGGTGATACCTTGATCGCAAATCAATTTTTGAGAATACAGTTGCTCCTTTCATCTGATCAAAGAGATCATCTATTTGTGGCATTGGGTACCTATTTTTCACTGTAGCATGGTTCAAGTCCCTGTAATCTATACACAATCGTAAGGAACCATCCTTCTTCTTTACAAAAATTACTGGTGCACCCCAAGGTGAGACACTGAGCCTTATTAGCCCTAAATCCAGTAGTTCTTTCAATTGCATTTGCAACTCACAAAGTTCTAGCACTGTCATCTGATACAGAGTATTGTAAATTGGTTATGCACCGGGTTTTATCTCAATAGTAAAATCAAGCTACCTCTCAAGAGGTAACCCTGGTAACTTGTTCAAAAAAACACCCTTAAATTCTAACAATATCGGGTACTAATCCAAGGAGGGTCCCTTCCTTTCATTCACTGCTTCCACTACATATAGTCGACACCCTTGCCTCATGCACTACTTAACCTTCATAGTTGAGATAAAGCGTAGAGACACCCATCTCCGTACACCGTGGATCTCTACTGGTCTTCCTTCATCATCGACACAAAGCACCCTTTTTGCGAAACAATCAACCAAAGCTCGATGAGCTTCTAACCAATCCATTCCAATGATTAGGTTGTACGTCCCAAGAGCAGTGACGTATACCTTCAACTTGGTATTACACACTCCCAAGTCTACTATACAATTATCAACGCTAGGTCCTACCACTTTTTTTCCCCCAAAGCCATCTCGACTTGTTTAAAGTCATCGTGCTCGTAGCCTGCCAACCCACTCTTTTCTAATGCATATGGGAAAATGAAACTATTTGTAACACCAGAATCAAATAAAATCTTTACATTTATATGATTTAGCGTACCTGATGACTCCACCAACGTGGATTGATGTTCTACCTGGCGATTATTAACCGCTGCGTAAATCTGGTGGCTGCTACTTTCTCTTCCCATCGGGGCCTTTCCTTCTCTATGCACAAATCCTGATTGTAACTCTGGGCAGTCATGCTGGTAATGGGGTCCTCCACATCCCCAATAGGTAACACAAGATTGAACCTGTGCATTGTTCTGTGACTGTCTCTGAAATGAGTTCCTTCCCCTGGAAACCCTGCCCCTACTAGCTGCTCCCTGAGATGGTCGTGGACCTGCCTGCGTCGTTGGTGATGAACGGGATGTTGCACTTGCTTCCATTTAAATACCTATGGCTACTATCCTTGGTGTGACTCTATTACCATATGGAGGTGGCCTTGAGCCCCCTCCCCTAGGAAATTTCCTAGGGGCCTTCCCCACGAATCCAAGATGATGCAGAAAGGTCGGTCTCGTACCTCCATTTAAGTTCATGTGTTCCTCCACATAACGTGCATTTTCCACTGCTTATGCTACTGAAGATGGTTTCCACATACGCACCATAGCCCTTATCTTAGGGTTTAACCCATAGACAAAGTGTTATGCCTGTCGTTGGTCATTATCCATGTATGAAACATATTTGACCAATTCCATAAACCTGATCTCATATTCTTCTACGGTCCTGTTTCCCTGTACTAGAGCATGAAATTACCCCACCTGTTGTTCCTCATAGTAAGCTGGTAGATATTTCCTTCGGAACCTCTCCTCGAAAATTTCCCAAGATACGGTGTCCGGGGTAAGATGCAGTTGCCTTTCCAGTTTTCCCCACCAGTTCAAGGCACTGTCTCTCAACTGAAAAATCGCTATATTTTCTTTTGAAGTGGACGCATAGTCTCTTAAGGAAAAACACCTTATCATGCCTTCCAACCATGCCTCGGCACGTTCACTGGCACGACCCTCGGTAAACTCCGGAAGTTTGATCTTCTGCAGTTCTCTAGTGATGTCTTCGGGTGGAGGACCTCCCCTTGAATCCCTCGACACTTCTGGATTATCCATTCCATATGGTGGGGTCTCCACTTCAATCCCTGTTGGTTGAGGCCCCTTTAAAGTCTCATTTATGGCCTCCAAAGAGCGCAGTATGAGAGCTAGTTAAGGCAATGGTGGTGGCGACGTTGGCGGTCCCTACGATGATGCCCCTCTGCCTCGATTTCCTCGAGTCCTAACCATCCTGTATAATTTAATATTCATCAACCAAAGTGGTCAGGTGAGTTCAAGGACATTTCACAATTGCACAACTTAAACTAGAAAACAGGGTTAGGTGTAAGTAGGTTTTTTTTTTTTACTTGTCTGTAAATAGACATTACTCTCTTTAGGGGAGGTGGCTAGGTTAGGGTTAAGCGTCTAAGATTGGTGTCACTACCTAATAAAATTATTGACTCCCTCTCCTGGTAGATATGCTAGCATCGCACCACACTCATCAATTCCTCTAGCTTACTTTCCTAGAGTGCATGAAACCCCCTCCCACTTATCTTGGTCTAAGTCCTTAAACTTTTTGTTTAAAACTAATTAATGTGATTTTCAACCTAAAGTTGATTAATTATTAATAACTTAAAATCTAAACTAAACTTTAACCCTAGTTCATTTAAACATAAGTTTAAACCTAAATTTAAATCTATAATTTAAATATAATTTAAATTAATTTAAAATATGGATAATTTAACACATGGATAATTTAAACAATTTGTATTCAATATGGATAATTAAAACAATTTATATAATATAATTAAAATTATAACTTAAACAATAATAATAATAATAATAAATAAATTAAAAAAATATTACATAAAATTAAAACAATAAAAAAAAAAATTAAATTCGAAACGGGCATCATGGGTCCTCGCATGAGGCCCACATGCCCCCCCCCCATCATCGATTCACCGCCTAAAACCCTAAACGCACTCTTCTCGGATCTCTATCCCCAAACCCTAATCAATATGCCACCTCTCCACTCTTGACTCTCCCTCTCGGTAGGCTCGACAAGATTAACCTATGGGTATCCTTCTCAGAGGCTTAAAGCCTAGTTTTGGACGCGCTGATCATAGTGGCGCCCTCTCATGGGATCCTCGACACTATGGTTTTGGGCTTTGTGTGTTGCATGGTTTTCTTGGCGCTCAGTCTTGAGCTCTGCATGGGAGCTTGAATTGTTGTTTTCTAACCCGCGTTGTGTTGTGTTGTAGGTGCTTGGTTGGGTCCACGACACATATCAACTCCTTTGTTGGCTCCTCCTCATTTCTTACCGCTCGTTCATGGGCGTTGACTTGTGCCTAAAATGCATTGTGTTGTTGTGGATAGGTATATGGCGGACAGTTTGCAAAGGTCGTGTGTTCCAATACACGAATACCCTATTTATTTATTTTTATTTATTTATTTATTTAGTTTTAATCTCTGGTTGGGCCTGCGGGCTATGCGCTTGGTTACGGTGACTTATTATTATTTTTTTTTGGCGGTGTGTGTGGTTGCGAAAGGAGTACCATTCGATAGCACAACGACCACTGCCATTCTTGAGTACAGGACCCAGAGGCCACCACCACCATCCTCATTTCACCCCGTCATGCCCATTCTTCCAGCCTACAACGACACCCGAACTGCCACGAATTTTTCCAGAGGACTCCGAAGCCTGGGCACCCGTGAGCACCCAGTGTATGTTCCTTAGACCATCGATGAGAGCCTCTTCTACACCATCGGGCTTGGACTCTTCAAATTCCCTAACCGGTCCTGTGGAGGTCCCAACGGAACGAGATTTACAGCAAGTATGAACAACATCTCGTTTGTCCTGCCAAGCACTTATTCCATTCTACAAGCCGATTACTTGGGCAAGAAGGGAGTCTTCACCACGGGTTTTCCTGATAACCCTCCTGTACATTTCAATTATACTACGTAGAATGTGAGTAGAAGTATTTGGTCTCCAGTTCGGGGAACCAAAATGAAGGTGCTCAAATACAACGCGAAGGTGCAAGTAATTCTGCAGGACACGAACAACGTCAATGCTGAGAACCATCTGATTCATCTTCATGGCTACGATTTTTACATTGTTGGAGAAGGTTTTGGAAACTATAATCCACAGACGGGCCCTCAGAAGTTCAACCTTGTTGATCCTCCTCTGCGCAACATTGTTGTTTTTCTGGTCAATGGATGGGCTGCCATAAGATTTGTGGTTGACAATCCCGGATCTTGGGAGGATGAAACAGCTCCAGGACTCCTCCCTGCTACACCTTAAGCTATTTCATTATTTGGCATACGGTGTGGCTTTGATGTGTTGATTTTCATTTTTCAACTATAGTCTGCTCGGATGGATAATGGGGATCGAGCCTAGGATAGAGCCTGTTGGAATGGTATCGAGGGCTTGGCCCTCTTGTGTGTTGGTTTATGTATTGTGGTTTGAATCGATATTAAAAATAAT
>ML783366.1:272535-307817 GCA_009831015.1 Picea engelmannii | reverse complement strand
TTTCATTTTTCAACTATAGTCTGCTCGGATGGATAATGGGGATCGAGCCTAGGATAGAGCCTGTTGGAATGGTATCGAGGGCTTGGCCCTCTTGTGTGTTGGTTTATGTATTGTGGTTTGAATCGATATTAAAAATAATAATTATATATATATATATATATATATATATATATATATTACTTATACTATGCTGCCTTGCTAGCTTGGCGCTTGGCTTTAGTGCTGGGATTTGATTTGATATTGGAGTGCTAGCTGGTATACTAACTTGTTTTGTGCATTGGTGCAGGTTCTTTTCGCTTGGTCGTGGGCTTGTATATTTATTGTTTACTTTTATGAACCTCGGACCTAATTGCTTTGGGTGTAACAACCCTTCTATCATTTTATCTCAATATCTTTCTAAGGGCACATTGGTAATAGGGACTGCCAAGATTTGGGTTGGTCCAAGAAGTCATGGGATCGACCCCCATCCTTTATAACCTCATTTACTTCTTTCATTTTCCTTTTTATTATCATTATACTTTTTTTTTTCTTCTCTATTTTAAACACTATTTTTTTTTTGTTATTTTGTTTACTTATTATTCTATATAACTTTTTTATATATATTATAAACATTATTCAGATCACTACTTTTACTATATTTATAACATTGTGAACTTTTTATACTTCTATTTTCTAAGACTAACATTCACTTGTTTGATTCTCTATGAATTGTGCAGGTGAGCATACAGTTTACAGGTAGCCTAAACAGAGGGTGAGACGATTTGCAGGAATCTCCCCCCCCCTTTTATTTTTTATTTTTTTTTATATAAAGACTCTCCCTATTCCTAGTTTCCTATGGTTAGTTCTTCATAGGTTTTAAGGTTTGTAAAATAAAGGGTTTCTAGGTTGTAGGTTAGGGGTTTGGGAGCAGATTGCACAGTTAGGTGGGTGGTCAAGCCCAGGTTTCAGTTTTTGAAACCGGGCTCTGATACCATGTGTAAGATCCTAGCTAACAGAACCTAAAATTGAATAAACTTAAACATAAAATTTCTTTCAATGTATAATCAATTTCATTATTCATCACATAAGCATATTCAACAACATGATGATAACCACATAATATAGCATAATAATATTTACGAGCAGATTTTAATCAATTTTATAACAAAGCAGAATAATGAAAATCCATACCTTTAACTGATGCTACTGTTGTCCCCAACTCAGCTTGATGCACTACCCAAAACTGAATCTTTCCTCCCTTCCAGCTAGGAACAGATCCTATCTGGCTCCCTAGCTCCAGGATTCCTGGCCCCCGAGCCCAAAACCCCCAGCAATCGATGCTCCCCTGTAATAGTCCACCCCCCACTCCAACCAGAAAAATACAGTCCCTTAATATCAAAATAATGCTTCCTCCCCCAAAATCAAAAGTCCCCCTCTCAAATACCTCTACCCCCTCATATGCCCCCATCCATTCACCTTCTCTCCATTCAATGCCAACCACCTTATCCCTCCATTCAATGTCTTATCCCTCCATACGTTAAGTTTTCTATTAAATAAATTAAAATTTATTAAACTTTTAATTCGTTACCCCAACATTAAATGAGTTAATTAATTAATTAATATTATTAATAAATAATCATTATTTAACTAATATACATTAGGACAGTTAATTATTTAATTAATTATACTTAACAAACCTTAAGCAATTATTTAACTAGGGTTGTTACAATTCTCATGGGGTTGGGGGGTGTTCCAAATATGTTATCCCTTAAAATATTAGTCAATTCATGCTCTCCCAACTTAAAAGGTTGGTCCTTTATCTTGTTGGACTCCAATGGCTTGAGTGGGGGGATCCTAACAGCCTGGATCCCTAAGTTGAAGGTCATTTCTCCAACTCCCCTCAACTCGGGTATTTTAGTTTATTTGGAAGATCATGAGTCGATGTCCTCCTTACATATGATAAACATTTACATCCATTATGCAGATAAAAAGACCTTTTGGGAAGGCCTTTCCTCATTAAGGTTCATTGTCGCTTCAAATATCACATTGGGAACATATTTGAATTTCACTTTCTTTCTAAGGGAGGTATGGGGATACCACCCTCGTAGTGATCCCCTTGACAATTTTTCTCTTATTTTATTTATCATCACCACCTTGTGGACATGGATCCATCTAACTTAAGTCCCACCTGGAAAAATGGCAGAAAGTGAGAAGATTTTGTGGCAAAATTACTAGACAGGTTTCTCATCTATGAAGCCATTCTCATAAATCCTTGGATATTTAGATCTTGTTTTTCATTTGAAGGAATTTTTTATCACATGCCTATCCTCTTAAATATAAATAATAAGGAGTCAAATCCTCCCTCTCCCTTCAAATATAATTACTCCTTATTGCAGGAAGAAGAATATCGTCAGTTGATCACCTCGATTTGGTCCCCTTTGGAGGCCAACTTGGGAGCCTCATATATGTAGAAATTTTATAATAATATAGCTAAGGTCAAGTAGGTTTCTATTAATCCACATTCATTTATCAACATTAGTACATACACACCCATCCTCATTGTTCTTTCCTTGTTTTTCTTTGCTTCTCAAATATTCCTTACTTAGTTGTTTTCTCCTTTAAAATGTTGGGTGTGGGTCACACTACTATCAAATTCACAACTCCGCGGGCCCACAATCCCTTGTATTTATACTTATTCATTTTTATTCTTTCGAAATCTCAACACTTAGTCATTTTTTTAGTGATGTGGGAGTCACGATGTGGGAGACCAACATGTTCTTGTCTTTCATTTCCCCATGCTCGTGTACTGCAACCAGCAGTCCCACATTCTACATAATTACCCTCTCACTTTTGTGACCCACATAATGACCTTTCCCATACTTAGCCATTTTTTTCATTGTGGATGCGGGAGTTATTCCCTTTTTACTTTTTCCTCTCCCCATGAATTATGTCTCGCATCCCGCAATCCTTCCTTCACCATAATGCACTCCCCATACATATTTTCTCACTTCCATACTTAACCATTTTCAATCTTCCTCAACATCACATCACCATTTCTCAAACCACATTTATTTCCCCACCACATCATCAACCACTTGTGTGAACTAAATGTCGTTATTAAAAATGGAGAAGATTTTGTAATCTTTGTAATAAATTAAAAATGTCGTCATGAAGGCCAGAAAATTTGAAATAAGAGCTATGATTATTAATAATAAAGGAAATACATGGTAAATTAAATAAAGAACTAATATGCCAAGATGTAAAATTTTATATCAACAGTAGTTCCACCTATTGGTAAGAATAGAAATAAGTGTAAATAATGTCAAGTAGGAGAAAAGAGTTATATTGTGGAGATATGCTAAATAGGCTCAGACGTGAAGACCAAGAGTTCCAGTGGTCATGATATTACAAGTACTATAAGGCCCTCTCTACTGAAGAGAAGAAAAAAAACCAGGTTTATACCTCGGGCATAGCTCTAGATGGTTGTGTTTCGGAGATGGAAGAATTCTAAGAACTAGTTTTGTGATGCATAGATCAATTTGATTTAGAGAAGATAATAATTCAACTCCAAGGTTGTAAACCTATTTACTTATCTCCTTCAGTGTTCACAATAATGCTAAGACTCTCAAATCCTACCATGTTGTTTAAAGGTGAAGAAGCTAGTGAATTCCTTAAAGAACATAGAGGAGGAGAAGAACTTCTCGAGAAAAATTTGGTTGATCCAAGAAATAATACCAATGCTTCTAAGGTTGAGGTAAGTTCCTTAAATATCCCTATAAGGAATTTTCCTCACATGATTGGTTTGGAATCAACGGCTTCTATGCCAATAAATATCATTATATGCTCCACTACTCTCTACATGAATATTCCCTCATTGATTTGGATTGCATTATTTCCAATGAGCTCTCTTTTCAATTGGGTGGTCTGAAGAAGACCCAAAAATTCTACATGACATCCTATCTGATTTTTCCATAGCATATTGCCATGTTTTCGAGGATTTTCCAAGGGAAATAAGTGTCGACTTCAAGGTGGAACCAGTCTTCACTTATTACCCAACCTTATGGAGACACGAGGCTCAATATTATTTTTACCTTGTTCACAACAATTTCATCTCTGAATTTAAAATATTAATCGTCGGCCCAACACATAAATATTATCACTAAAATCTTCCACCTTTCTCTCAAAGAAAGGATTTTTTGAAACCAATGAAGGTTTCAGTATTATAAGGTTATTTGGTTTCGAAGAGAATCCCTTTCTTCATCCTTTCTATGTATCAGTTAGACAATTTGTTATAGAAGTTTGCAGGAAATAAAAGTCATGGGATCATTTCTTTAATGAGAAAAGAAAAAATAAATTCATCCCTTTTCCTTGCATAGTCAAAGAAGTTATTGTAAAACACATCTCCCATTTGGATGAACTTGCAGGTCAATTGGATCATCTTGGCTTGAATGAAGTAGAATGCATTGAGGATTTTGAACCTAATGATTTATTTACTACACATATGTCCCTGGTGGGATATCCCTCTCATTTTTCTAAGATTGAACAATTTAAGGAAGGAAGCGGGGATAATTTGAATTTCCCTGAGACTTCAATCAACCAAGCTCTTAATGATGTGAAATAATTATCCAATACTAATGAGTGCTATCGACATCAAGGCATAGAAGTAAAAAATAAAAACCCCAACTCTCCAACTGTGTATCAAAGAAGTACCCCAATAAGAACAAAACAAAGGAGCAGTGGTTTGGAAACAAGGAAAACACCAACCAAAAACTTAGATGATGGCGGTGACAAGGAACCAACAAAGAAAAATATTGAAAAATCTCATATTGTGCATACCTCTACTAAAATAAAAATAGAGACCCGCAAAAGTTATAAATAGTTGAAACTCAAGAAATTCCATGGGAAATGGATGTATATGAGATTATTGATGAACGGAGTTGGTCTAAACATCGACTTTTAGAACTCCAATAAATTTTCTAATCTTTGGTCACTCAAGAACCAAAAATATTTGAAGAGGAGTCTGTAGCACTTCACCATGCGACCTACAATCAAAATTATAAAAAATTGTTAAATGAAAAAGAAAATACGAAAAATGAGAGAGTAACTAAGAAATGTAAATCAAAAATTGATTTCCATGGGGTTGCACCTTCAAAGATTGTTCAGTTTCATGAAGCAACCTAAGAGGCATTGAAAGAATATGTTTGTAACACAAAAAAAGGAAAATTTAATTTTAAAGAAAAAATAAAGGAATTAGAGGAAGCTCTTATTCCAAGACCATTGTTTGTTGAACCATTAAACACAATTCAACCAACACTTACCTTAGAAGATATTTCAAAAAGTAGCAACAAGTGGAAAGGTTCATTTATTTTGTTGTTAGCAGTAAAAAAATATGTTGGGGATGGGATACAAAAAAATATATATTTGTCCAAGAAATTTGGGAGCTTACACATAGTTCCGCCAACTTTTCAACAAGGATTACACATTTCAAATAATATCTCCAAAAAGATATGGAAAATGATGAAGGTTTTTACAAAGACGTTGTGGAAACATTTTTGGATAAAGTTTCAAGTTTAAGTGATATCCACATAAGAGAACAAAACCTTCCTTCTAAGATCCGGATGAAAAAAATTAATGCTTGTTGGTTGAAAATAATAAAAATTTTAAGACAAATGATAAATGAGTAGATGCTATGAAAAATAAAAGAGGTGAAATTTTATTTAAACTCATTGATATCACAAAGGAACTCGATGACCCAAATTTGTTAATGGACAAAATACTATTATCTAAAGAAAAATTATTACAACAACTTGATGTATCAAAAGTTGAATGGGAAAGTGAGTTAACTAATTCAATTGAATTCTCTGAGGCAGAGATCGAGAGGTGGTTGGTCATATATATCAGTAGAAATGATGAGGTGGATTATACGTTGAACCAATTAGGTATGTACCTAAGATAGATGGAGAATTATATGTTAAAAATAAATAACAAATATAAGATCACGGTATCCCCCATGAGGGAATACATAGAAGAGTTCCTAAGAAAAGTCCTAATCAAGATCATCAAGCTAGGTCAACAAAAAGCAGTTGCAACAGTTAGGCCATATCAAGCATAAAAACCACCTACAAAGGCAACATCAACAAGCAAGTAGAGGGTCGAAATAATTTCCATCATAGTGATTTAAGTAGAAAGCATATTCTCATCCCTCTTATTTTTTCTTCTACAGTCATTTTTCATATGCCTTCATTTCCTAGTAATCTGTGAAACCCAAAGTTGATCCTTGACTTTTTTTCTTGTGGATATTCCAGGTATTTCCATTTCATGGTTTGTGGGAGCCCCATACCATTCCTCTTTGAAGGAAAAATGCAACCTTTTATTTGTATTCCAATACATTACTCTTTTATTTAAAGGTCCACTAACAAGAAGTAAAAGCAATAAACTTCAACTTCAAGATATTGGTGAAAGTTCCAAATTAGAAACAAGTAAAACCCTAATCATGTGAAATTGAGAAGAAAGACACGAGATTCCTAATGAGGAAGAAAGAAATGACAAACAAAGAGTTCCAATAATAAGGGCTAGATGTAGCCCACTTAATCTGCGAGGAGAACAACACACATTACCTACCCTGCCTCATGGAGTCTTTCATGTTTTCTCAAGAGATGGAATTATGGATCCAAAAATACATATGGAATAATTTATAAGCATTTTTTATACACATTTGATTGAACATGGTGATTTGATAGTTAGAGTATTTCTTCAAACATTGATAGGACCATATGAATGGTATCTTTCTCTCCCAACTCAGTCAATTAGATCATTTGATTATTTAGAAAATATGTGTATCACTATGTATGCACCCCCCATTGTATGTCATACTCTTCTTACTCAGTTTACTCAATTCCATCTCAAGAAAGGAGAAATAATAAGATATTTTAACTTACAATTCTTTAAGACTCTGAATCAAATCCCAGAAGAACAAAGACCTAATGATCTGGTCATATTTAGGTTTTATAAGAATGAAATGTCTACAAATGTGAATTAGCAATCAAATCATCACAAATAAATGATCTATATTAATCCATCTAGAAGGCAATAGAGATGGAATAATACATGTTGGAGATGAATGTCGATCCCGATATCATTCTAGGAAAAATACAAAGGTAAATGTCAAATATGTCTATATCACCTCAAGGACCATCTACTTCAAAAAGTGTTGAGAATAGATAAAATGGTGGAGGATTCTTCAAGGGGTTCCCTCTAATGTCAGGAATGATCCAGGAGTTTCCCGAGAAACAAGACAAAAGATAGAGATCACTCCGATGAGAATAACAATTAGACAAATGCAGAACGAGATTACTAGACTTAAAAGAGATGAAATTATTATACCGCCAAATCCAAATGTAAGAGCCCCGGTACAAGATGAAAGAATAATAAATTATATAGTTGAATAACATAGACCAAGAGCACCAAGGGTTCCAAATCCAAATGTTGTTGTGCTGGAAGAAATTATACAGGAAGGACATTTTGAATTTTTTTATCAAGAAATCAATGTTAACCAAGATCAAGTTTTGGAATCTATACAAATGAATGAAGGAACATCATCCTTTATATCTTTGATAAAAAAATAAGATCTATAATTTTCACAAGATAATGTTTTCCAAACAAGAAAGAAATTAAATAAATTCAAGACCAAGGAACAACTTGAAAAAGAAAAGATAAAATATAATGCTCGAGAGACAACAAAAAAACAACTAGTTGCTAATCAAACAAAGACTCCACTACAAATGAACTATAATCTGGTTGATTAACTAGCCAAACTCATAATTAAATTTCCATTCATGGAGGTAGTTAAAATACCTCAACAAAGTGAAAATATTTTGAATACATTAGACTATACAAATTCAAGAATATAAGATTATGTGATGAATTCAAGGTAGAAACATAATGTTTTGATAGTAATACCAAGGGGAAAATTCCCACCATTTTACATGTCCTTAGAAAATCATGATTCTACATTACATAATCATCTAGTTGATAGTGGAGCCAATAATAATATCATGCCTCTATCAGTAATGGAAGAACTTGGAATGGAATGCATGAGGTATTACAAAATAAATGAAATCACATATGCCATAGAATCAAGAAAAGTCCCAACCTATGGTGAAATAAAATACTTTTGTGCATGGATAACTGCAGTCCCTCATATTACTACAATTTTCATTGTTATAGTTGTTGATTTGCCTCCAACATATGGCATTGTCCCTGGAAGATATTGGTGCTCACTAATTGGAGGATATTTATGAATGATGGAAGTTGGAAGTTGAATGATGCTTCCAAATAAATATGGGACTATGTTCAGAGTCCCCCAAGAGCATAGGAAGCATGTATCATTAAAAATAAATGAAGTAATGCAAAATTATGTTGATGCTAGAATTGGAAATTATGGTGTTTTAGTAAAGAACAAATAATTATACCCAAGCATGATAAAGAAAACTATTTCCAAGGATTTTGGAAGATGTTATTTGATGGAGAGTGTTCTAATGCTTCTTTCCCTTCAGATGAAAGTAGAATATATATTGGTAACGGGTGACTCAGAGTTGGTTATCAATCATATCAGGAATAAGTACAAAATTAACAAGGAAAAATTAAAACATTATGCAAGAAGAGTTTTTGAACCCATGGATTATTTTAATTATTTCAATATCTCTTTCATTCCTAGAGAAAAGAATCAAAAAGAACATCCATTAGTAGTGGTTGTATCTCTTTTTAATTCAAAAAATTCTCAAAGTAAAAGTACTTTTCATGTAAAGACAATTTTTCGGCCTTCAATGCCTGGTAATCAAGAATATTTGCAAGTTTTTGAAAATGATGAGCATGTTGCAAGTTTACTCACAAATGATGACTTAGTGATATTGAATGATTCAGAAGAGAGTCAAAATCCTCAGAAGGAAATTCATAATTAACTTGTACTCACTTCGAATAACTATGTCAGTTTGGAATCTCTTTTTACAAGAGATTATCAAACAAAGATTCTAGATCCAAAAGAAGAACCATCTATTAGAAAAGTTTAGGAGACACAAAATATCAACATTAGTACTTGTGATTCTCCAAAGTACATAAATCTAGGTACTAGTTGCATTGTTGAAGAAATTGGTCAATATACTCAATTGTTCAAGGAATTTCAAGACATTTTTTCTTGGAGTTATGATGATTTAAAGGAATATGACAAGTTTGTATTTCAGCATATCATACCACTAAAAGAGGGATCAAAACCTTTCAAACAAAAATTAATAATGTTAAATCCCAAGATAAATCCTCCACTGAAAATAGAAACAGAGAAATTAAATAAAGATGGTATAACTTTTTCTATCAGACATTCAGAATATCTCTCAAATCTTGTGGTAGTAGGAAAGAAAAATGGTGAAATTATGATTTTCCTTGATTTCATAGATCTCAATCGAACAAGAATTAAATATAATTGCCCAATCCCTAATATGGAGATGTTGTCGCGACAGGTTACTGGTTTTGCACTAATGTCCATGTTGGATGGATTTCCAGGCTATAATCAATTTCTTGTAACTAAGGAAGATAGACCAAAAATTGCATTCATAACACCATGGAGAACGTATGCTTATGTTAGAATTCCATTTGAATTGAAGAATGCAAGTGCAACATTCCAGATAGAAATGGACCACACTTTCAAAGACATCATCAGAAAATTCATGGTGGACTACCAATATGACCTAACAGTTTATTAAAAATTAAGAGAAATACATATTAATAATATTAGATAGGTCTTTGAAAGGTGTAGAATGTATGGAATATATTTGAATCCCAAAAAGTGTTTGTTTTCCATAACAGAAGGAAATATTTTAGGCCATATTATAAGAAAAGAAGGAATATATATTGACCCAGAAAGAGTAAATGCAACAAATGACCTAAAACCTCCTACATCAAGAAAATGAGTACAACATTTCTTGTTGGTATACTGAGAGGGGGGTGAATTAGTATGAACGCTTTTACCACTTTTAACCACAATATATAAACTTCAACTTATCAGCAGTATATCATCAATGTATCATCTATGATTGCATTCAATATATCATGAGCATATAAACATAAGCAACATCACATCAAATACACAGTACACCAGAATTTACATGGAAACCCAAATAGGAGAAAACCACAAAATGTTTTCTTATATATTTTCAATAATACATTCATTGGAAGAACCAACTTCCCAATTCTCCAGCTACAATTGGAAGGAGGATATGACCCCCTATTTACAAGCTCCAACTTGAAGCAAGATACAACTCCCTGAATTCTCTGGATCCAACTAGAAGGAGGCTACAACCCCCTGATTCTCAGGCTCCAACCTAAAGGAATATCCAACTCCCTATGTTCTCCAACACCAACCGAAAGGAGGCTACAACCCCCTTTCCTTTCCCCATCCTGTCGCCCATAAATATAAGTGTAGACCAAATTGTCACTACCACAATCACTTCCACTACCACTGTCACATCAACCTGTAACATGTTAACATGTCACTATATCCAACCTGTCACTATCACTACCACTATCACATCAACCAACCTGTCATTGTCACTAATATACTATCACCAACCAAATACACTCACATATATATCACCAAACCATTTACATCACTCATCCACCATGTACATCAACCTATACCAAACCATGCATCAACCATGCACCAACACCTATACCAAACCATGCACCAACCATGCACAGAAACTTGTACTAAATCATGCATCAAAAATGCACCAACACATGTACCAAATCGTGCATCAACAATGCACCAACACTTGTACCATATCATGCATAAACCATGCATCACAACATGCATCAACCATGTACCGAAACCTGTACCAACATCACCAAGACATGTACCAATAAAATCACCTCAAGCATATACTAATGCCTCAATAATATACCAAAGGCATGACCATAACACCATCAATATTTAACCAAGATGTACCTCAAACCATGTGCCTCAATCATGTGCCAACATCCATAAATCATGTACCAAGAGATACCATCAAACATGTTCCATATCACTCATATACCATACAACAAACCATATGCCAAGTATCCAATATGTGTCTCTAACAATGTGTCATACCATCACCAAGGTGTATTATGCACAATCACTACCATGACATGCTCAATCATGTACCATAACAACATAAGAATAATCCTAAAAAATAACGCATAAGAATACCTTTGATCTTGTATAAGACCTAATACACAAGATTAAATATATGTAGCTCTTCTTCAACTTCAACAACAAGAGAATAACATCTTCATCAAACTTTACCTCAGTCTCACGGGACTAGTTTTGGATTTGTCAAAAACCTTAACTTTCAATAAGCATAACTATGTACATGTAATGAATAAAGGTTTGAAATTTTAACTACAGATACTCTGATATCTTTCTTCCACCTCCTCAAAATTTGAAGGTCTGAAACTTCTCAGAACGGAAGTTATAGTGAAAATGGAATACCTTACTGAATTATATCCTATTCTAGAGAGACAACTTGTACAACATGCCACTCACTCAATATTTGATATATGATTCTGAAAATCGCAAAAAATATACTCAGGACTTTTATATTTCCAATGAAATTGGTCTTATAGAATTTGGATCCTCTATAAATAATTTATTATTGTTTTACCTGGAACATGTGTTTGAGACTAGTTTCAAGACTAGTCAAAAACCCTATCTTCCACAATGTGTATCTCCAAAAATACATCGACCCAGAAGCTAAACGTTTTACCATAGGTACATTGACATGTATTCTCAACATCCTCCAATTTTCACTATCTGAATCATTCTAGAAAAAATGTTATAGCGAAAATGGTAAGATGACCTTTGAATAGCATACCTTAGAACACATCATCACAAGACTTTGGCCTTTATTAATCCTTAATCCTTTCTTTAAGCATGATATTTTTGGCTTCCATATCATCAACCGACATTTCTAAAGTATCTTCTGTAGCTCTGTGAATTCTGGCAATTCTGGAAGGTGATACGCATCTAAGATATAACTATGAACAAGATTTTCCTTAGATTCTTTTATTTTTTGAATTAATTCTATCAAAAATTAATCTTCTGGAATTTTTATCAAATAGGGCATTTTGTACATTGAAGGATTCCTCCTCTGAAAACAATTCTTCTTGAATTGCAATTTTGGCTGCAACTTCCTTACTTTATTGCAATCTCTTTTCATCATTTGGAAATTACTATTCTCGATGTCAACATCCAGGTCCATATTTTCAAGGATAATCTATTTCTCAAGTACATGTTGTTCTACCTCTTGTTGATAATTTTTTCTTTTTCTTTTAACTTGGAATTTATGAGACCGCTCCAACCTTCCCTTCAAAGAATTTTTTTCTCCTCCATCATCAGAATTATTAGTTGAATATTTATTTTTTCCTGGTGTTGTTGACTGAAAGCTTTGCCTGGGTGGGTCACTTTTCTTTGAAACAGTGGGAGAGTGAGTATGTCTTTCATTTTCCACTCGTCCCCTTTGTTTATGCTTATAAGTAGTACTAACAATAGTCTCACTATCATATTTTTTCCTTTCTACAATTTGTGTTGGCGGGTCCTGACTATCACCCTCCTCTTATTCAAATAAAAATGTATTAGAAAGTGAATTGCTAAATCCAACAGACTTCTTGTGGTCAATAAAAAGATGATTCAGGTCAAAACCCTTGATCTCTTCTACAAATTTTAAATTGTATTGGTCCAACTGTATTTCAAATTTATCAATTTTATAAATGATTCTTAGTAAAATTTCCTCAATTCTCCATGGAAATGGAATGAATTGTCTCTTCCTTTTATCGTAGAAGAAATGTACCCAAAACTTGTACTCTCTAGCAACCTATATGGAAAAAATTCTATCTGGAACATAATAAAGGAGATAAATGTAATTTTCACGAGAACAATAAATTCTCACCATATTGTAATATTCCATTTTTTCAATGCTCCCTTTTTTATCCAGGAAGGTTGATGCTTCCAAGGACAATCTAGATGTATTCAATTTGAAGATAAGTTTTTTGAAAGAAGATACAAATCCATTGTAAAGTTTGTAAAAATGATAAGTGGCCTTTTGTTTCAATAAGGCATGATACCACATTGGTACTAGACCAATTTTACAGTCAAATCTTCTTTCGACACTCAAACCCTTAAAGATGTGACAATAACTAATAGAAAACATCAAATGGGAAGGCATATAAAATGTCTTATTATTCTTGAAAGTTGATAATTGTGACGAGAATTCCCCAAAGATAATATTTGCATAATCAAAGATTACTTGTTCATGAACTGTGAAATATTGAAGATAAAGAGCCAACCGAGGAATGGTTGTTGTGGATTCTTGACCTGTAACTATGGAAAAAATCCATGATATCTCTCAGTAAGTATTTTTAAGTAAATTGGCCTGAATTTTTTATATTTCCTCTAGCATTATTGCAGGATCTTTGTGATATTCCTGCATGGGTTCTATTCCATTATCTCTTTCCTTCAAGAAACTTCTGGCTTCATCTCCCTTGAATGTGATTGTTGGATTTGGGAGATTTAACATTTTTTTGAAAATTGATGGTGATAAAGAAACAAGAGATTTTCCTTGGAGTTGAATCGTCCTCCAACTTTGATCAAATTTGTCGATGCACCAGGAAACTATTTCTCTAGAATCAAAGACCTCAGGTATGCATCCATCTAAGGCAATGCCTAATGTCCAAACTATGTTTCAGTTTCCTTCTGGTAATGGAAATGATAAATAATACCAATAGGATCTCAACCGTTGGAACCTGTGGTCTTCTCATCCAAATAAATTCAGAGTATCCCCACAGAATTGTTCTCTTCTTCTCATAGTCATTTTGATAAAGTTAGTGAACTCGTGTACAATGATTTAGGACGTTAATTGCAAAGTAAATTATTTTTTGATAATATAACTCAAATATATTTTTTAATGGAAGGATTAATGTGAATTAAATGGAAAATTAACTCGAGAAGTCTTCCATTAATAATGGCCTTTTAAATATTTAATTAGTCAGTATCATCCATAAAATTAGCACTAAATATGTCTTGGGGAAAGTGATACATGTATTGCAGCAGAGGATCAGATTTGGATATCAAGACATAGTATAACTACGATGAACCCGGGGTAGAAACTGAAAAATGGTTAAGTATAGGAATTTATCAATCAGACATAAAGAGGAGAATATTTCAAAGTTTTCACGACCCATGAACCTGCGTTGATATGGAAAATTGGTTAAGTGTCAGGCTATCAAGAGATTTAAGAGCATATCCTGAAAATAGCTAAGTATTATAGATTGGTTGGACTTGTACTCATGACAATAAAATGAATCAAAGAAGTGCTTCAAACCCACGGTGGAAAAGGAACTCGAAAATATTCTAAGTATAGTGCAATATGGGGATTACGGAATATAAATTGCATTCTGGTGACGGTGAAGGAATGGACTCGAGTGAAAATAATGAGACCAACATGCGGACCCACCCTTCCGCAAAGATATTAATAATAAGACTAAGTATTGGTGCAATTTTTATGCGGCGAAAAATACAAGTGCATTTTGAGTCATGCAGAACTTGATGGATATGAGTCGTGAATCCGCCATAAACCGACAAATTTTCTAAGTAAAAGAAAATATAAAAGGAAGAAAGTATTAACCTATATACATGTCAACATGTAACAAATGACCAGCTACAAATGTAACTAATCCATGCAATTGACTTCTCCTAGGTAGTTTTTAGGAAGCAAGAAGGTTAGATAGCACATGCATACAAATAAAATAACCAGATTAGTCTAAGTCATGAATTTACATACATAAACAACTCATCGTCTCAAGGAAAAGAAGACAAGGCAGAATAAACAAAGTTGTAATAAATATTTTGATTTGCATAAGAACATTCTATAACCAAAAAGACATTCTTACATCACATGTAAATAACATATAGTTTGTCGAAATTAGTTTACAGCAAGAAACCATCTACAATAGTTATTCTCTCTAAAAAATGGCCATGAGGGATTCTCAATATTAATTCTCAAAGTAGTTTTTGAATGTACAATGCTTGGAGAGCCTTTTAAAAATGGGAATCTTCCTTTACTTATAGTAGTTTTAGTAATTGTTGAAAGTGTCTTCTTGGATTCTACAGGAAGAGTATTTGGAAAGAGGTTGAGTTTTCAAAAATATTCTTCATGTCCGTCATCAAATTGGCTATGAAATCTTGGATCATAGGCTGAATCTTGACTGGTTGGATGAGGTGTTCCTCCATTAATTTTGTTGTCACCTTCATAGTTTCTTGAGCTCTCTCCTATATCTAATTCTTATTTTGTTGAATTTATTCAAGGGGTTGCTCCACCATATTTTTTTCCCAAGCTCTTCGATGGGAGGAAGAGATCTTCATTTCCTTTTGATCCCTTTCCTCGGATTGTTGGCATCGATCAAGGGAAGCATAAACAATCCTTATTTCACCTTTTGGAGAATGAGGTAGTTCATCTGGAGCATTCAATTTCTCGACGATCCATCGTTGCATTCATTTAATCTTTCCCGGATGGTTGTGAACTGGACGCTCTTGGCTTGGACACGGATATAATGATCTATTATTTCTTCTACCAACTACTGCAAAACCTGAATATGGGCATACATATACGTAGCAGTCTCCTCAATCTATACACTTACCTTATCATAAATCATTGAGGCCTAATTCATCTTTCTTTGCATGCCTGAGTTATTTCTCCAACTCTTTAATCCTTCCATCATTTTCTTCATTTTGATTGAAAAACTTCTTGAGGGTTTATTACATTGCTACAGTGAAGGTGGTGTCATCGGATTCTATGGAAAGCGTGTCTTTTTTAACGTCTTTTTTTACTGAAGTCTCTATGATGACTGACAATGGGTTTCCTTCAGTAACCAGAATCTTCCTAGTATGTTGATGCATAATTCTTCCTGTGGCTTTGTCGAATGTGAACCTATTCAATTTTTCCACCTTACAAGGACTATAAGGTGTGTGGAGCCCCAATCCAAGTTCACCAACTAGGGGGTGACCAACATTGAGGGTAATTTCTGATGATTATTCGGGGATGTCGGTGTCCATAGGAGAAGCATCATTATTTATCACTTCTTCATCCTTATTTCTTTTCTCTTCTTCAACTGCTTTTTTTGTAGCTTCATCTAATGCCCTTTTCTCAACTACTTCTTTCACCTCTACTCTTTTTTTTGTCACTGTTGTTGTTTTTTATGTTGCATCAACTTCTACTTTGGCCTTGGATTCCTCTATCTTTCATTTCTTCTCAACAGTGTCCTCTTTCTTCTTCTAGAATTTCTCTCTCTTTCTTCTTTTATTTTCTGTCATTTCCTCTTCTCCCTATGCTAATTCAGAATCCATAGTTGTTTTTGTGGCTTTCACTCCCAGTGTTGTCTCTTCTCCATCTCTCTTTAGTGTCTTTCTTGGGATTTTTCTTCATCTGAGATCCTACCCAAAGGTTTTCCTTTCTGTCTGGAAATACTTAGTCATATGTTCGGGCACCCCAATGGACCCCTTCCTCTTCCCATCTGGCTAAAGTGTATTCCCAACTGTGTTTTTGTTTTCTGCAATATTCTTTGACTACTTCCTAATTTGGGTCAATTCTTCTTAACCTTTCTTTTTCAAAGCGGAATGATAGAAATGTTTCTACCTTGGCTTAATCTTACTTGATGCCTCTGAAAGAGTATGATCTAACCCATAATGGTAAAGGGGGGTAGATTTCCTTCTTATATCGATAGAGTGTTGCCCTAACTCCATGGATCATGGTCTGCTATGTGATCTCTTACAATACCAACCTATCAGTTACAAACCTTGGGAGAAGATGAGGAGATTTAATGGTGGCTCCATATACCCTTTTTTATGTCCCATGCTCCAAGAGATACCAATATCCAATTTTTGGTACTATCTTTAAGGAATTTTCATGCATGCATGGATTGGGTGTGTCGAAGATGAACTGGTAAAGTGGTTCCAAGAAGTAATCATAAATATTGTGATACTCAATCATGTATGTATGTTCTTAGATAATTTTGTAGTATATGTGTATGGGAGGGTCGGTTGGCTACCAGGCCCATCCCATATTATGATATTCATGGCATACGTGCACCATGTCAAGCAGGTAGGAGGACATGTGAAATATAGGAAAATCATTGGGGGTGGTCTCCTTGATAGTTCTGATGGATTCCTCTATATATGTTGACAGGATATCAACCCAATTAAAGGATGACCTAGTGTTAGTGTAGAAGTATATTAGGGGCATCAGGAATAAGGAGAAATTTGATGCATCATGTTCCCCATATAACATAAATATCATCGCCATAATGTATTTTTATGGCGTCATCATCAAACTAGTAGGGTATTCATCTAAGGGTATTATTTTGAACACCTTGTCAAGCTTGTACCATATCTTGAAAAAATACTTTTCCTTGTGTGGAAATTTCGTAGTGATCTCTTCGTCCAATGAAAAAGCTCATTTCTCTAATGTTGATGTTGTTAGGAAATCAAATTCACTTCCACACTAATCCTAGTAGAAGAGATAAATAATTTAATCAAGAATGAAAATGGCACAAGCAATCACACTGTACACCGAGATTTTACCTTGGAAACCCTTAACCGGGAAAACCAACATTCCTTTGAGTGTTCTTCTCTCTTGTTTTCTTATTCAATTAGAATAAAATGTTACATGTCTAACCTTGGTCCACACCTAATATGCAATCGACATCATACCCTCTTTCCTCTGCAAGAAAATCCCTGTAGCCAATTCGTCTTACATATGCATGACCAACAACCTACAATTACACATACATTAACCTTTATAAGTGAATTCTATGATTACCCTTTACAGTGTTACAACACACCTCTTTATAGGATTTACAACAAGAAAACCCCTAAATATTAGCGCCAAAAACAACTTGCATATCCATGCATATCACTGGCTACAAATCTCACAAATGTCGGGATTTTGTTACAGTCGACTCCAAGTCGGGTTTACTAGTAGACTACTAGTCGACCTTTATTTGGTGTCTAGTTGTGCATCTCACACCCGCACTTTGACCTCTTGTCAGTTTACTTACCGTCGATACATATCTTCGACTTTTAATTTACCCGGCCATCTCCCTTGACCTTCGACTTGTTTTCGATCCACCTCGACTTTGACCTGTTGTTGATCCACGTCAACTTTGACCATTAGTCAATTCACCTTGACTAGAATTTCACTGCAAATAATATAACAACCTATCATTCTCCCACTTGTTGTCTTCTTTGTTGAAACACGAGATTCTTGAAATTTCGTTCATAGACCCAGGGAAGCAATGCCCATTGCCTCTCTGAACCAAGAGAACTTCACAGCACTGACATACTTGGACAACGAGTCTGCTATGTTTTTCAATGTGTCTACTTTCTCCACTAGCACCTTCTTACCTTCCACCATGCCTCTTACAAAATGGTATTGTAAATCAATGTGATTAGTCTTTGAATGATAAGCAGGGTTCTTTTCCAGAAATATTATGCTTTGACTATTGCAACTTACCTTCATAGCTCTCTGCTCAAACCTGATTCTTGAATACAACCTTTGAAGCCATACCGCTTATTTTCTTCCATGAGTGGCCACCATGTATTCAATTTTTTTTGTTGAAAAGGATACAATCACCTATCGCTTACTCATATATCTTATTGCTCCACCAAACATCTTGAAGACATATTTGTTGGTCGACCTCCATCAATCTATATCTATAACCTAGACGACGTCAAAAAATCCATGTACATCTAATTTACCATTGTCACCTCCAGGTTTTCCTTGATAGAATATAGCATAGTCCTTCATGCCACACACATACTTTAATACTCTCTTGATATTTGTCCAATTCTCCTTTCTAGGTTTCGACATGTACCTAATCAACACTCCCACTACATGGTAAATGTTTGGTCAATTTCAGACCATTGAATACTTTAGACTACCAACCACACTTGCATAGGGAACACGTGCCATGTCCTATATGTCTTCTTGTGTCTTTACACATTGTTCATCAGTAATACTTTCTCCCATAGTAATTGGAACCTTCACCAGTTTGCAATCCTGCATGTTGAATCATTTTCGAAATGTTTCAATATACTTCATCTGATTCAACCAGAGCTTTATAGTGGCTCGATATCTCTTAATCGTCATTCCTAGAATGAAGTTAGTTGCATCGATATCCTTCATGTCTAACTTGGAGGATAGATACTTGTTCACCTCCTTTATTGAATCCATGTTGTTTCCAATCAACAACATGTCATCCACATACAAATATACATATATGAAACACCCACCTTCTTCCTTGGAATATATGCAATGGTCATCTTTTCTTCTCACAAATCCCAAACTATGTATGTGTCAAAATTATAGTACCACATCCTTGGCGATTGATTTAGACCATAAAGGGATCTGTTGAGTTTGCACACCAACTCTTGCTTGCCCTTTACTACAAATCCTTCATGTTTTTTCATGTAGATTTCTTCTTCTAGGTCCCCATGTAGGAACAATGTCTTTACATCCATATTTTCTATCTCCAGATAAAATGTTGCAGCTAGAGACATTAGTACTCTAATGGAAGTTAGTTTTGCAACAAGGGAAAATATATCACCGAATTCGACTCCCTCGACTTGGGAATATCCATTCTCTACAAGTCGATATTTGAACTTCTCAACTTGTCCTGTGGAATTCATCTTCTTATTGAACACCCACTTGATACTAACGGGATTTCTTCCACTATGTAACTTGACTAAATCCCATGTCTCATTCTTGTACAAGGATTCCATCTCTTCGACCATGGTGTCCTTCCAAAGTTTACCCTCTGCTGATTCGACTGCCTCACTAACCGACTTGGGATCATCGTCGATGGAAGTTAACATGAATGTGGAATGGAATTTGGTCGGACTATACCTTTCAACTGGTTTTCTTACTCTTTATGACCGTCTTATCACCAGAATCAGTTGTTACACATCTTCCTTAGATTCATTCCACTCATCTGAATCATCATCTTCGTTCCTTAGTTCAAACTACATCGTATCAGGATTATTCTTGGTCTGAACAGCTTCCTCAGGATCAAACTTAACTCTGACTTCTCTGAAGACCACATCTCGACTGTACATTGTTCTCCTGATGTAGAATCCCAAATATTATATCCTTTCATCCCTTCTTTATATCCGATCAAAATACATTTTACTTCCTTCTTTTCCATCTTTCTCATATTTTCCTTGGGAACATGCACAAATGCATCACAGCCAAATACTTTGAGATGTGCCATTAAATCCTTATTACCAAACCAAACCTCATTTGGAGTCATGTTGACTAGTGCCGACAAAGGAGACATATTCACCAGATATCTTGCAGTCTCAAATGCCTCCGCCCAAAATTCTTGTGTGAGACTAGCACCATTGAAAATGCTCCTTGCCTTATCCATCAACGTTTTGTTCATTTTTTCAGAAAATCCATTTTTTTGTGGGGTATATGGTGTGGTATTTTAGCGTGTTATTCCACATTTCTTACAGAACTGATCAAATTCCATTCCACAAAATTCACCACCATTGTCAGTTCTCAGCACTTACATCCTCTTCTATGTCTAGTTTTCCAAAATAATTCTCTGTCACGTTTACTAGCACTGACAAAGGAGACATATTCATCAGATATCTTGCAGTCTCCACTGCCTCCACCCAAAATTCTTGTGTGAGCCCAACACCATTGAGCATGCTCCTTGCCTTATCCATCAACGTTATGTTCATTTTCTCGGCAACTCCATTTTTTTGTGGGGTATATGGTGTGGTATTTTGGCATGCTATTCCACATTTCTTACAGAAATTATCAAATTCATTTCCACAAAATTCACCACCATTGTTAGTTCTTAGCAATTTAATCCTCTTCTTTGTCTGGTTTTCCACAAGAGCTTTAAACTCCTTAAATCTATCAAAAACCTTTGATTTATTCCTCAGGAAATCTATCCATGTCTTCTTGGAAAATTCATCTATGAAGGAGACATAGTACATGGATCCACCAAGTGAAGGCACTGTAACCGGCCCAAACACATCACTATGCACCAGTTCTAGAATCTCATTTTCCCTTGTCGCTCCAAATGGGAACCTCACTCAACTTTGTTTTCCATATATGCAATGTTCACAAAATTTGAATTCTAAACCACATTCAGGGAAACCTTCCACCATAACTTTTCTTTGCATATATCGAAGTCATTTTTCTCCAATGTGTCTCATCATCTTGTGCCATATCCTGGTCGGGTCGATTTCATCATGTCTTTTCGAGTCGATTTGAACCAACTTAGCTCGAGTCAAGTTAAGTTGTGTTGACATTGAATAAAGTCGATTCGTTGTCAAGTCGATTTCAGGAGAAACGATTTTGTTGCATCCAATCAGGTTGGCATTCCCTAACAGCTTGTACAGGGTACCAATCCAAACTCCTTTCATTAATACCATCACACCTCTAACCATCTTGCATGAATCCTTATAAAACAGAGTATGCACTCCTACATCACTCATCTTGCTGACAAATATTAGATTTCTTGACAAACCTAGAATGTGTAGAACACCTAGAAGGGTTCTTTTCCTCCCATCCTGCAGTGTTATTCGGACTCTTCCCCATCTGAAAATTATGGTTTTCAATTCATCCCCCAAGAACACATCACCCCCGTCATATCTTTCATATTCACAAAACCATTCTTTATGTTGTGTCATATAATAGGATTCTCTTGAGTCGATCAACCAAACATATTGATCTGACTATGTACTGGTCAATGCCAGGTCACATCACCTCCCTTTTCTGAGGTCCTATTTCTCTCAGTCGACTGCTTCTTGTCAGATCCAGCACCAAATTGTGTTGCTTTCGACTTACAATCATTTTTATGATTCCCAGATTTACCGCATTTCCATCATCTTCGCGTCGACTGAACCATGGATTTAGATCTACCCTTCGACTTAAACTTTCTACCAAAGAATCTTCCTTTATCTATGTCTATCAGTCAACCTCTCACTACCAGAGCATCTTTGGTCAATCCTTCCATGTTCTTCCTTCTCATTTATTCTGACACCAGAGAAGCAACCACATCCTCTAGCACTAGTGTGGTTGTATTGCTCCCAATAGCCATGACTAAGCTATCCCAGGAGCCTGGCAAAGAACATAATAGGATGATACACTTATCCTCATCAATTATCTTAACATCCATAGATGATAATTGGATTAATATGGTATTAAACGTATTTAAATGCTCAGTCACAAAAATTCCATCACTCATCCTCAGAAGATACAATTTATTTATGAGAAATAGCTTATGTACTAGATATTTTGATTGGTATAAGCTTCCCATCTTGTCCCATAGTTTCTTGGTTGAATCTTCACTTGATACATTCAGCAGCACCAAATATGCAAGACAAAGTTGAATCGTACTTCTTTCTCTTCTTTCAATTTTCTCCCATTCTTTCATCGACATGCATGTTAGTTGGGTACCTGGACAGACCATTGTCCATTGTTCTCGATCTACAAGAAGATATTCCATTTTAAGCTTCCAAAGTACAAAATATTTCCCATTGAATTTTTCTATCTCTATTCTGTAATTGCTCCCATTCTTTACCACTATCTCTAACACGATTTATGACTTACGAATCTTATTGTACCTAGGGTTTAGTTCTAAGATTCAAGATTTGAAAATCAAGATATGATATACTCGCCAAAGCAGAACACTACTCTAATAAATCACTTATCAGGGAAGACCTAAGATCTGATACCACAAGTTAGGAAATGAAATACACTTCCACACTAATCCTAGCATAAGAGAAAAAGAATTTAATCAAGAACACAAATGACACAAGCAATCACACAGTACACCGAGATTTTACCCTAGAAACCCTTAACCGGGAAAACCAACATTCCTTTGAGCATCCTTCTCTCTTATTGTCTAATTCAATCCAAATAAAAGGTTGCATGTCTAACCTTGGTGCACACCTAAGACACAATCAACATCATACCCTCTTTCATGTGCAAGAACATCCCTATAGCCAATTCATCTTACATATGCATGACCGACAACCTACAATTACACATGCATTAACTTGCATAAGTGCATTCTATGATTACCCTTTATAATGTTAGAACACGAATTTTTATAGGCTTTACAATAGGAAAAACCCTAAATATTGGCACCCAAAAATAGTTAAATATCCATGCATATCATTGGCTACAAATCCTAGGATTTTTTTACAGTCGACTCCAAGTTGGGTTTACCAATCGGCCTGCATTCAGTCTCTAGTCAGTCATATCACACCCACACTTCGACCTCTTGTCCTTTGAATTAACATCAATATCTTCAAATTCAAATTTACCCGGTCGACTCCCTCGACCCTCGACTTGTTGTCTATCTACCTCAAATTCAACCTATTGTTGATCCACCTCAACTTTGACTATTAGTATATTCACCTCGACTAGACTTTCACTGCAAAGAATATAACAACCTGTTGGAAGCAGGCCAAAGAGGAAATAAAGGCTCTTTTTGGAAAGAAAGCATGCACGAGGGAAGCGACAGCTGGAAGGAAGAGAAACACACGTGCATGAATGAAAGACATAAGGACATTAGGGTTATGGTTTTTGCAATACATTGTAATGGTTGGCGAGCTAGAAACATATAAATAGAGATACCTAGGTCTCATAGGGAGAGGCTAGTGAAGAAACCGTAGAGACTAGAGTCTTACGGGCTATAGGGAGTTTAGGGGAGGAGTCTTGCTTTGATATCTAGTTGTAATTTGTTGTTATACAACCTAACTTTGTAAGTTGTTGAGCTAGAGAGGAGTAAGGAGGGTATATCTTGAGGGTTAGATTGCAAGCAGAGGAGCTTGGTGCGATCTAGTCCGCCTCACAATAGATCTCGACCTAACTGGAAAGAGTTGTAAAGTGTGCAACGCAGTAGTTTTGGAACTTCTATAATAAAAGAGCCGAGAAGCCAGATTTTTGTGTACATGCACCAGGAGGGGGTGAACCATGGTAAAATCTGTGTTATGTGATTGAATGCATGTGTTCCCTTACTATTTTAAAGTAGTTATTGATATTCTAAATGAATGAGTTGATTATATTCCATGCATCATTGTAAATGACAGTTTATTGCGTTAATAATTTAAAATATAACTCTCAGCACACTATCTTGGGTGAGACTGCGCAGTGCATTATGTGCATTGCGTTGCCTTCTGGTTTACCAAGAGGGCCGATAGTTTTAGAGGTTTTGTTGGAACTCCAATAGACATGAACCCTGGGTCAAGCGTATTAAAGATATAAACTCAGATATATAAGTAGAAACCAACAAATGGTTATGTTGTCGTTGGCTGGAATAGTATAGGATTGAGTAGATGGGACCTGTAAGATCTGCAGAAGGCAGGTCAAAAGAAAATTGAATCCGACGACGAGAAGGTGAAAAGAATGATCTGATAGAAGGGGATGTTGAGACCATGGAATCCCACCAAAGAAGAAATTGAAATCTGGTTGAAGACAAAAGAGATTGAGTTTGTGCAGAAAGATAACAAAAACCCTAGAGTAACACCGCGCAAATATCTTGAGAAATATGTGTTTACTGATTTACACGAAGTATTTTTCTGTGATTTTCCACACTTATTGCAGGAGTGGATACTAAGTTTGAAGGATAACCACACAACGAACCGGATCCGACATTTAGAGTGGACCCCAGTTCAGATTAAGCAGTTACAATAGGTGAACAACAAATTCACCCGCGCAGTAGATTTTTGGCTCGACAGTATTGTAGTATGTTTTATAACAAAGTTTGTGGTAGATACAGTGAATTCGTACAGCACAGCAGAGCAATATTTTATATGTGGGCCTCGAGGAATTTATATTAGATCGTTGTATACTTCTATTAAGATACTTCTATACAACAAAGGGGTAATGACAATGGAGTCAGAAAGCTAAACTTCCCTGCATGCATGGGGGAAGGGAGGAAGCACTAACAGGAAGAGGAGAAATGGAAGGAGGAAAGGATAAGGGAAATAAGGAGGAACCCTTAGACCCAATCATGATGGACAACGACTAGATCAAGCGGATCATGGCGATAGCTGGAAATACGCGTAGTGGATTAACCTACCAATACAAGGTGAATACCAAGAAAAGAGTTGTATCCGCGAAGGAAGGCTTGGAAAGTGATGAAGAAGAGTTATAGGATCTCTGGGTTGTGGATCAGATTGAGGAAATCATGTGCGCAACATATGAGAGGAAGACGAGAGGTCCAAGAATGAGAAGAGAAGGCAGCAATCCTATCCATATTAATGTCAGTGTGGAACCCATAAACCCATGTGTGACTAATACACCAAAGAGAACACCACCATTTAGACAACTGAATTTTGAGAGAAGAAATATAGAAGGAAGTACATATACACAAGGCACAAAAACTGGAGGAGCCAATTCAAGAAGCACTAGTCAAGTATCTACACCACGTGGAGGTAGTAGTTAAGCATTCAGGATGGCAGGACACGATCCCACCATCATGTTACCAGAATTCAAAGGAGAAGCATCGAAGGACCCAGAAAAATATGTGTTTATCTATGAGAATATTTAGGAAGCAAAACAGATCATAGATGAAGATACTAAACTTGCACAACTAGCGATTACACTAAGGTATCGTGCATTGAATTGGTATATGAGTTTAGCTACAAACAATCCACCGGGGACAACCAGAATGATTGCAGACATCAAGAAATTGATGATAAAAGAGTTCCAGAATCCAAGTTCAAAAGATCAGTACATGAACGAGATGATAAAAATTAGACAGAAACCAGGAGAATCTGTATGGGAGATTGACCAAAAATTCAAGCGAATGAAAGGAAAGTTGAAATATCTCATGACCGATATGCACCACAAGCACCTATTTGTCAATTCACTGCTACCACACTTAAAATACCCAATGTGACAACATAAGTTTTAGACACAGGCAAAGGCTCTGTAGGAAGCCCTGCAAATGGAAGAAAATAAATATCAATAGACAAATTCAACCATCGAAGAATTAAAGGAGGATTTGAAGAACTTAACATTCCAGCTAAACCAAAACAAAAGTAAGGACAAACGAGAATTCGTTTGGTGTACCACATATAGGATGGAAGGACACCACAAGAAAGAATGTCCAACATTCACGCAGTATATGGAAGTAGGAATGCCAAATCAGTTACCAACACAAGGACTATGGTGTGAAATCTGTAAGAAGTCGGGCCATGATCCATATCATTGCCCAATGATGCATAAATACCAAACAGTCCTAAATATTTCATATTGCAACTTTTGTAAGTCAGTGGGCCACGATGACAAAGATTGTAGAACGATGGATTTGATGTGGGAGAGGACATTAGATGCATATAGGGTGCAGGCATAAATTTTGACTGGGCAAGTTGCACCATAATTTAACCAAGTTCCATCCCCATACAACACTGAGCATCAGCAGTATATTACTGCGCAGCAACCCTATAATATTGTGTAGCCACAACACAACACAGTGCAACCTTAGTACAATACCACACAGTACAATCAGGCTCCTCTGTATAACGGGCTGAGAGGCGATTGAGCTGGCTACAGAGGTGGAGGACGAGTGAGAGGAGGCTTTGGAAGAGGTAGAGGACCAGTGGTATGTCATAATTGTCAACAGCCGGGACATTATAAAATGGAATGTCCACTTCCACCAGCAACTTGTATGTATTGTCATGCATCAGATCATGACACAGAAGAATGTCCTACATTACTAGGGAAGATCTAGGAAAAGAGGAACTAGAAAAACCAGAATGGTCAATGGATTTCAGTTGAAGCAAGGGATGAAGGATGTAACATCAACATAGTTACGCGCGGAGAAGATAAAAAAGGAAATGATGTAGTCCAACAAGAACCAGTACAACACCAATGGGTGAAGAAGAATGTCAAACCAAGGAGACAGTTCAACGCGCAGAACAAGAAGGAACTGTTTCAGCAAGCCAGACAATAATTCATGAAGCAAGACACCGCGTCGACTTCAACTACGCAATAGAGCAAGGAAGCGTCAGAGTACGAGATGCCTCCATTTTTGGATCATACCAAAGAAATGCATCCCCTAGGACAAGTAAGTATAATCAAAGGCTTTTTAAAATCATGTGTAAAACTATTGATTGATCCATCCACTATCAAAATATTGCAAAATATGTTAGAAAAATGTAGCATAGAGACAGAAGGAAAACTAGAACAAAAAACAGTCAATCACCTACATACAAGGAGAAGAACAAGTAGGGAGTTTAGGCTAAATTCCAACATCGGAGATTTCAACATGGGAGATATCATATTGGATCTAGGATTTGAAGTCAATGTACTACTAAATAAGACATGGAAATGTATGGGAGAGCCCACATTGGGATATTCACCTATTCAACTTAAACTAGCAAACCAACACAGAGTCCTACCAATTGGTAGACTGAAAGGAGTGACAGTAGACCTGGATGGAGTGCATACTAAAGAAGACTTCGAGGTGATTGAAATAGTGGACGATAAAACACCATATACAACATTTCTTGGCTTGGATTGGGCATTTGATAAACAAGAAATAATCAATTTAAAAACACAAAAAATGACATTTGAGTCAGGAGAATACAGGGTCATCGCACCATTGGACCCATCAGAAGGGGAAAGGTTTGTAGAACCCACTTTCTTAGACTTAGAGGAAATCAATCAGTTGTACAGAACAACTATGTGCGATGAGGATTACGTAAACCCAACTGCAGATGGGATACTCAGTTGGTGGAGCATTACATCATGTGCGACAGACCCAGATACAATTTTAGAGAACTGGAAACAAAGGCTACATGAATTTTCCACAAGAAGGTGCGCAAGAATAGACCACGTAGTAAGATGGGTAGGCACGGAGATAAGGGAACCACCTAGTTTCCATGGAGTGAATGAACTTGAAGTATTCTTGGCACAGTATGAGGATAAAGTGTTAGGAAATCATAAACTCATAGCACTCAACATAGCACTCAATGTGACACCTGCAAGATGGTGGGGCACACACAAAGAAACAATCACAGATTGGTGCCAATGTAAGCAGTTACTATGCATAAGGTTTGGCGCAGAACAGAAAAGCAACAAGAAGAAAAAGTATGATGGACGGGGGGAACCAGCGGAACACTTGGATAAGTGTAGAGCGTTGTGGAAAATGATACCCCCAGAGGAATGGCCACATCATTTCGTACATACCTTAGAAGGCATACCAGCAAACTGGTATACAGACCAGGAACTGCACAGAGGAACTATGAGTTGGACGATATTGCAATAGAATTTTATAGTCACTTTATCATTCGAGCATGAGAACCCCAACATAGATGCAGCACTTAAGCACATAAGAGGGGTGATATTCATTAAGGAACCGGAAGTCGAAATCATAACAGAAGAACAACAGTGGAACAAATAGACAGTTAAAGAATTGACGTCATGCTACCATGTGCAGGAAGAAGCACCAGATGAAGACGATCCATGTGATATTCAGATCGAGGAAGAAGAAGGAGAAAGAGAAGTGGAAGGTCCACCTCTAGAATTAGAAGTGATTTTTGCGACGTTCAAGGTGAAGAAAGTCAACATTGGGACAGTTGAGAACCCCAAAATGGACAGGATTGGAGACTACTAGGATGATTAAATAGTGGAAATCATAACAGAGTTACTGCACGAGTACAACGACCTGTTCCCCATGACATTTAAAGAAATGAAGGGCATAGCAGGAGAGCTGGGAGAAATGAAGATACCCCTCAGAGTTGAAGCAAGATCGATCAGACAACGACAATACATACTAACCCCGATATATAAGCAGAAAGTTAAAGATGAGATCGATAGAATGCTTGAAGCTGGAATCATAGAACCTGTGGAGGAATCAGAATGGATAAGCTTGATGGTATTTTAGGAGAAAAAATAAGGCGGGATAAGAGTATGTTTCAACTAGAGGAAGTTGAACGATGCATGCCTACATGACCCATTCCCTACACCATTCACGGATGAAGTGTTGGAGAACGTAGGAGGACACAAAGTTTACTCATTCACTGATGGGTTTTCAAGCTACCACCAGATCAAGATAGCACATGAAGATAGATACAAGACCACGTTTTCTAAATAATGGGGATCATACCAGTACACATTCATGTCGTTTGGACTAAAGAATGCACCAGTAATATTTTCCAGAGTAGTCATCGCTACATTTAAGGAGTTTATCCACCCATTTCTAGAGGTATGCTTGGATGATTGGGAAATCTATAGTCTATTGAAAAACCATGTCGAGGTATTGTGGCTAATGTTAGAAAGATGCAGGCAGTGCCATATATCATTAAACATCAAGAAATGCATCTTTAGAACATTGTTTGGGATACTATTGGGCCATATAGTGTGCAAGCAAGGTTTACTAGTAGATCCTGCAAAGATTGAAGTAATTGTTAACTTTCCACCACCAAAGACAGTCTGTCAACTAAGAGTGACATTGGGACACACAGGATACTACAGAAAATTTATCAAAGGGTACGCGCAGATTACCACGCCAATGGAGAAACTGTTAAGGAAAGATACAAAGTTTCAATGGAATGAAGACTATCAACATGGTCTGGATACGCTGAAAGAAAAAATGGTCACCGCGCCAATACTAGTATTTCCATATTGGGAAAAGACATTCCATGTACATGTAGATGCATCAGCCATAGCACTTGGAGCTATTTTGGCACAGCCAGGAATAGAAGATTTGGATCACCCTATAGCATTTGCGAGCAGAAATATATCAGAATCAGAACAGAACTATAACACTACGGAGAAGGAAGGCCTAGCTATGGTCTACGCACTGCATAAATTTAGACATTACTTATTGGGAAAACATTTTAAGACGTTCACAGATCACTCAGCCCTTAAATACCTAGTCAACAAGCCAGTGTTGGGAGGGAGAATATGTCGATGGTTACTATTGTTTCAATAGTTTGATTTCGAAGTAATAGTCAAGCCAGGAAAGTTGAATGCAGGACCTGACCACCTATCAAGGGTCACAAATGGAGAAGAACCTATAAACCTAGAGGACAATTTTCCAGACGCACAATTAGTTTTAGTCCAGATCGTTGACGAATACTTTGAAGAGATCATCTAGTACTTAAGCACAGGTACTACGCCATAGGAATATAACACTGTGCATAAGAAAAACCTAGTATTATGGGATGCAGACTATCAGTTGATCGAAGGACACTTATACAAAATTGGCGTGGATAACATCTTGCGAAGATATATGCTAGAACATGAAAGATCAAAGGTTTTAGTAGAAACCCATGAGGTAATAGAAGGAGGACATTACATAAGCAAAGCTACCACGCAGAAGGTATTCCGCGTAGGACTATGGTGGACGACCATTCATAGAGAATTGAAGGAGTATTGCCAGAGATGTGATGTCTGTCAGAGGGTTGGTAAACCCAACAGAAGGAATGAGATGCCATTGCGACCACTGGTAACTTTGCAGGTATTCAGAAAATGGAAAATAGACTTTGTGAGACCAATTAACCCACCAGTAAAGAGGATAGGATCAAGGTACATTATCATCGTGACAGAATACCTAACAAGATGGGCAGAAGTGGCACCAGTGAAGGATTGCAGTGTAGAAACAACAATGCACTTTCTATTTGAACAAGTAATCACTAGATTTGGTTGCCCAAGAATTTTGATGAGTGACCAAGGCACTCACTTCATTAACACCACCATTAAGAATATGACTGAATAATTTGAATTCCATCATCAAAATAGCACGCCATATCACCCACGGGCGAATGGAACAGTAGAAGCATTTAAAAAAATCCTTGAGAATGGACTGACAAAGATCTGTAATGTCAATAGAGATGATTGGGACCTCAAAATACCAGCAGTATTGTGGGCATATAGAACCACATGCAAGAATTTGACAGTACACACACCATTGAGATTGGTATAAGGCCAAGAAGCAGTGGTGCCATTATAATTTTTAGTACCCAGTCTATGCGTAGCAGCGATTACGCACATGACTGAACTAGGCACAGTAAAGGACAGGATGAATCAGTTGTTGATCATGGAGGAAGATCAAATCCTAGAAGGGTTCCACTAGCAATTTCAGAAAGAAAGAGAAAAAGCGTGGCATGACAGACATATCAAGAAGAAAAAATTCAAGAAAGGAGACTTAGTGTTGATGTATGACAACAAATCCATTCAGCATCCAGGAAAAATTAGAATGCACTGGTTAGGACCGTACGAAGTAAAATATATCACAAATGGGGGAGATATACAGTTGAAATACTTAGGAGGCACAGAACTCAAAGGGATGATCAATGGGAGCCGACTAAAACTATACAAGGACAGTCGACCACCCATAACTTGAAATTCACCACGCAATTTGAAAAAAAAAAATAGGATATTAAACGGTACCAACAGAGGTATAGTGTGCCGAAAGGAGAAAGAGCACGCACACTTAGGAATACAAACCCGGAGAAGACAAGGCCAACGGTCAGTTCAAAATGGAAACAAGCGGGAAAGGTAAAGATAGAAAAAGGAGTACTAAATGACAAAGGCATGCGGAATTGAATGTCGGAAATGACCAACAGGATGACACATTAATCGCGACAACTGGAGATGGTGAGGGAGAGTAATGGAAATTATGAAGGACCTGGAGGTTCATTGAATCTATCATAAAGGTAGTGTCTTAGACAAGCTTCACATGATGCCCATACAACGCAAGGACACGGGAGAAAAAAGCTTATTGCGAAAATTGGAAGAGACAAAGAGCCATAGATAATACAAAGCACAGAGCGAAGTTCACAGAGGTTGTAGAGGCCACTGAGCTCGGTGAACGACCAGATTTTCCACCATGGCACCACCAAAACAAGAAAAGTCGAGCCAGACTGCCAGGAAATCCATAGTTGGGACTAGAGCACAAATACAATCACAGGAAAGAAAATATCAACCGCCAGAAGTCGTCAATGTAGACGAAATCCCATCACCAGATACAATACCAATTAACCCCACACCGATTATGGAGGAAACCTCGCAGACAACACCAGCAAGCATGGACATGGATATGCTAGAAGAGGGTCAAGACCGACAAAATGAGGACACAGGCAGTCAATAGAAACCATAAAACCCTAAAGAAGCCCCGAGATTCAATGGGATGGCTCCAAATCAGGAAGCAGCGGCCAAGCTAGAGAAATCACGGACAACCATGTCGAAACACCCACAGGAAGGAGCAGTGGAAGATGTAATGAGACGAATGGAACAGTATGCCGAAGAATGACCAATGGAGGTCGAAACCTTGAGTCAGCCACCACCACGAAAGGACAAGCACATAGTACCTAGGTCACCACACAAACAACCCACCGCAGCAATTGTTTTTCCGTGCATACCAGAAGGGGTATGGGTGAAAGCAGATTTGTTAGGATATGTAGAGAAACTAAAGTATTCATATCATGATGTAATGTAAATGGATAATTTCTCGTAGTTTGCAAAGAAATTATGCCTTCGGAAATTCGGTGTAAACCCATTTGGGGAATTAGTTCATCAGCCACTCTAGTGGGCAGCAGGATTGGAAAAAACGGGAATTTTAGGTCTGTTGGAACTACCACGCTTTGGCAGAGGAAAGTATGCCAATAGTTGTGTCAAACAGTTGATGGTGGTCACACATGGCAGAGATATATGGTTGGACAAGCTCGTCTCAATAGACATAGAGCTCATTGTGCACATCACAGGGCATGGATCCCGCACAATTTCTCGATGACAAAACAAAGGAGAAAGCACTCACGAAGTAGATGAAAAAGAAATACGACACTGACATGGGGACACGTGGAATAATTATCAAATGGATCAGTGACGTCACGACAAAAATGGCCGCAAAAATCATGGCATGCAAGCTGCTCAGAAAATGTCACAAGGAGGAAGTCCCAGCTGGGGTTTTCGCAGTTGCAGCACAGTGTGTCGAGGGCACCACAATCAGTTGGGCCACTTACCTTTTGAATTTATTTCTAGATGATTGCAAGGATGTGTAGGATCTGGGAACATAATTTCATTACTCATGGTTGATCATGTTGATAGCCATTATGGGATGGAAGGAACCAAAATATGTATCTTTTGCCACCAGACCCAAATCCAATCATGGAGCAAGATATGTATTTCTTGTCTCTGTGTTAGACACCAGGCACGGAAATATGAACGCATCCATATTTGAAGGATATCTTCGCAACCTACAGGATACCATCACCAACCTATGGAGAATAACACTGCGGGATGTTTCATACTATCGGGACATAGATAACTTCAAGTCTACTCGACATGCGATGTGGATCCAGGCACGGAAGGACCCCAATAAGAAGTGTATACAATTGCGTTGTTGCATCATGAAGGGAGACATAGAAATGGCTATCAAGGATTGGGAAGACAATTGGAGGATTACAGTCCTCACTCCAGACATACCTGCAAGGGCAGAGGAAGAGGAGACAAGGAAGGAACATACAAATGCCGAGGAGGCAGGGCAGGGAGAGACACAGCCTCAGGAAGTCTCAGTGCCCAAGAAACCAAGGACAGGCCAGACCAAAACAAAGCAGATGAAAGAAGGGACATCTAAGACAGGAACCCAAAAGGGGAAGAAGAATAACACGCAGCCTCCCCAAGTACAATAAATACAGGTCGAGCCAGCACATGGGACTACACCAAGTCCTGATACACAAGAACCATGCCCAACTAAGCGACTAGCGACTCAGACGGGGGTGTGCACAAGAATATGAAGGCGCATAGAACACCTCCAGAATACATGATCACAGAGGATGATGCAGAAATGATAGCCCAATTGGTCCAGGATCGTACATCTGAGGATTTTGAGAATGTTGTGTGCCACAGGGACATAATTCAAGAAGAGCTGGCATACATGTGATAGTTCCTCAAGAAGATCAAGGAGGCGTAGGCAGCCGGCAATAGCATAGAAACAGGGCCATCGGAATTACAGACAGGAGGAGAACCTGAAGCAAGCAAGCGGTACATAGTCCACACAATACCGTAGCTGAGTGCAATGTTTCACATTACACCTAGAATGTTGTGCATGGACGAGATCATGGGGTAGACACCCCTAAAGGACTTAGCTCAATTACAATTGGTATTGTCGCGGATACCATCCAAGGATCTACATAAAGTATAGGTTAGTGTTACCCAGGAGGTCCAGTCTCGTGCACGCATAGACACATCTGAATTACAACAAGTAAAAGGATAAACGGGAGGAGCTAGAATTGATATATGAACAGGCCAAGCTCAAGACAAAAGAGAAGAGGGAATGCGTGAACGAATTGAAAAAAAAAGTGGACGGAGCTTACGAGAATATTCCAAAGACCGCATAGAGGGCCAAACTCACGGCAATAGAAAAGATTGATCAAATTGCGCAGACATTCGATTAATATCAGCAAGAGATAGAGAATCTTTGCGAGCATCTCACACCTACCACTCCACTTGAGGTAAGGGAGCAAAGGAAGCAGGAGGCAATAGATAAGATACAGGAGATAGAATGAAAGGTCCACGCACCAGCCAACCTGTTCGATAAAGAAACACAACTATGGACAAAGATGGAAGAGGATCAGTTGTTCCAGCAGTGGGACAAGGAAGAAGAAAGGATAAATGAAGCTATCCAAGACCTCAAGCAGAGGCAGAAGACAATGTCCATCACGAAGTGCGTCAAAGGGGCCCAAGACATGAAGAAACTACAGGCAGAACTCACCACTACGCAGACAAAAAAAAAGGAGCGTCGGGCTCAAATGGAACCACTCCAAGAGCGAGTAGCAGAGGTCATTGCACAAGAAGAGAAAGCCAAGACATATATGGAATAGACCTATGAAGAGTGTGCAGGGTTGATCAGTGACGAGATTGCAGTACAGACTGTTATCACCCCATAAATTATGGGAATCAACTGATGACTTGGATATTATCTGTATCTAGTATTTTTATTGACAAACGATTTTTCATTCTGCAAATAATTTGAGAAAAAGAAAAGAAAAAATAAAAAGAAAAGAAAAAAGAAAAGGAAAAAGAAAAAAGAAAAGAAAAAAGGAAAGAAAAGAAAGAAAAAATAGTAAAAGAAAAGAGGGCATAAAAGAATTGAAAAGAAAAAGCCCCATGCAATAATAGTAACTTGGCCATACCTTTCAAGCATGGCCAAGTTCTTTTAAATTTTAATGTTGATAGGTTAGTGAA
>ML783366.1:249819-272485 GCA_009831015.1 Picea engelmannii | reverse complement strand
TTAGTGAATAAATCTGACCAGACTGTTTAATCCTGGTCAGATAGCCCATAGGTTAGATTAGTGAATAAATCTGACCAGACTGTCTAATCCTGATCAGATAGCCCTTAGGTAGAGTAATTTCTTAACCCAACAGTTTAATCTGGTTTAATTGTCCTAGGAAGATAGGTTAGCATGTAGGTTAGTTGCTTCATTTGATTCACCACCAATGAAACCAGAGTGATGAAAATGTTATGCCATGTTTAAATTTCCTAAGAATAGTTTGGACGAAGTCCCTTGGTGGTGTCTTTGTGAAAGGTTTGGGAAAAAACGCGCAAAAATCACTTTTCCTAAGTTTCCCAACACATTTTTCCCCACTCCTGATTTATGTTACATGCACTTTTCAACGGTCCAGATCGTGGTGCCCAGATCTACGGCACACAGATCTTTCCGGACCCCCCCCGGACTGTTCTACTTTTAACCGGGGGGGTCTGGAATCAGTGATAACATTAGCACACATCTGGACGGCCCAGGGAAGGGCGCGTAAATCAATGGTTCACAATGGATTCCGGACCCCCCCCCCGTCCGTTCTACCTTTAATGGAAGGGGGGGCGTCTGGAATGAGTATTAAAGAGCACGCTAAGATCTGCGGCCTGGAAACGGGCGCGCAGATCAACGGTCTAAAAAGGTTTCNCTTTTAACCAAAGGGGGGGGGGGGGGTCCGAAATTGTTACTTTCCTCCGGCGGGCCCCTTGTCATGAGTGGCGTTATCCTATTGGTCCAGAATTCCTGTCCCTATATGCCATCTGACAACCCTCGTCACTCATGGACATCATCTCCCACTTGTTCCACTTTCTCCCGAATGGGTCTCGTCACATAACTGTTGTCAGTCCCTGCTGTCAGTACCTAACCCTTTTTCACTCATGAACAGCCCCTTATGGCGACTTTTACCTCCAATCACCAGCCTCCACGTCACCCATCCGTATGTTTCGGCCACCGTCACCATCCACCTCACCCCCAAGTGGCTCGTTGTCCATTTATTACAGGGTAACATACCCTTTATCCTGCTGACCTATCTCCCGCATCCAACCGACCCCAGTTTTGAATAAAACTATCGTTATTCCACTTTCATTCACTATTCGTCCATCGCGCCAGAAAATTTACCTCTTACGCCTCCATTGTTTCTCCGTCACCTTCATCCACAGCCAGTCTACCCCACTAACATATTGTTTATTGCAGGTACTGTTGCAGAGATGGCGCCAAAGCCAAGACCAGCGGAAGGAGAAGAGAATCCTTTTCTTCCTCCTCCTGTCGACCTAGACAAAATCTCATTGGTTGATAAAGATAGATTGATCGCAGATACCATTTGCGACTTCAATTTTTCAGACCTCCAGTCATGGCTCCGGGAGGTGTTCCTGGACCAGAGTGATGAAATTGGACTCTGGGAGTCCAATTTTCCCCTGTACCTTTTCCCCCAGATACATCACTTTCCCGAATTCACCCTCAAAACCTAAGCTCATTATATTCCCAACCAGAGAGACATCGTCTCTTCATCTGGAGACGTCCTATTCTTCATCACTCCCGAAGACATTGACCAAATGATGCAAATTCCTCGTGTTGATTCTGTTTCTCCTTTCAACCTAGAAATCCTCACCGAGTTGTATCAAAAGATGACTTTTCCCCAGAGAGCTCAGATATTCGAGATTTTCCTTCCCACTTTCGCTCAATTCCCTTCCACCAATCCCCCTTACCCGTCATCCATGTTTTCCACTAAGGGAAACCAAATCATTTTCTCCCTGTGTGCCCTGCTAGGTTATTTTTCCGACCAATGGGTAGATGAGCCTAGTCATATCAGATGGGAGGAACTCTGCGATCTGCTCGATTAGCAGATCAGCTGTCCAGGTCCAGTCACCTGTCTAGTCAAAAGAGGTTGCACAGGAACCTCGCCAATGGCCTACCCCAGAAATTTTGCATGCAGTTGTACCAAGTCATCAAGCAGTTTTGATTAGTTAAATTAGTTAGACTAAAAATAGAATGAACACGTCCTGATCAGTTATGACAGGAACGTTTGTAATTTGAATTATAAATACTTCACCTTTCGAAGTATTGAGGGTATTTGATCTTTACACCCTGATGCTATCAGACTGTAACCATTTTTGAAGAGATCTTCCATTAATAAAGAGGAAGCACTTCACAGGATTCTTGTGTGTATTCACTGGTGACGTTTATTCTCTCAGTTGAATGTTTTCTTGCTTTGTGATCATATTGTTTTCTGAAACTAGTCTTTAAAAGTAATGTATGTTGCAGGATTTATCTTGGATACCCTGTTAACGACTTTAAATATTTTAATGTTTATCTTCTGATGTTTTCAATTAAGAAATTCTTAACTTCTTCTTAGTTGAATCTATCTTTCTCATCCTTTCTTATGTCCATCATTTAAGCTATTAAAGATCCAGTGAGTATATTATCTCACCCTGTGGGAGTTTTCCTTTATGTTTATGGTTTGTATCTCATATTGATTATAACACATACCCCATATCCCAATGGAAGTGTATACTGTCTCAACCAATCCAAAAAACACTTTTACAACAAAACCTACATGTTCCTTTACCTAGCCTAACATCTAAATTAAAAACAAAGATAAATCATATAGAGAGATCCCTCTCTGAAGATGGAAGGGCTAGATCCCAGCTTTAAAAGTGGTTGGATAAAGTTACCTTTGTGGATTCCTTCTTTGTCAACCTCTAGGAAATTTACAGAGTGCTAACATAATGGCGACTCCACTGGGGACGAACTAAAAATTGAGAATTTCACGTTTTCTTTCCCCTAAAAGAAAGTTTGATTTTGAGAAGAAAGTAATGTTAGAGGTTGATCAAACTTTGTACATATTATTTTCATACTCACAAAATTAAAAATATATATATATATAAACCAAAAAATAGTTATGGATTCCAAGAAAGTTCACACTCGATCTCATCCCGACCCAGAACTCCCAATAGTGATAGATAACCCCGAACATTTACTCAAGAGAAAGGCCTCGTCTACAGTTTCAGGGAGTCATACTTCCCTTCATAAGTCTCCTTCCTTTCCAGGAAAACCAGTTACCTCTCAAAACCTTGATCTTGATACCTTTCCACCGCAAAGTCTGATTAGAACACGGTCTGATAGTTTTGTGTCTGGACTCGTTTTTTACCCAACTGTGTTGCAACCCTGAACTCCCGAAGTCTTGTCACCCACGACTAAACTACAAATCACTACCTCAGTACCGTCCAGTCCTTCCTCATCCTCGTCTTCAGTCGCTACCTCGTTGACCATCCAGATTGTCGTTCCACCTCCTCCACCCATCATGGCAGCTTGATATGCTCCTTTGGTGTTGGTTGCGCCGCTACATGCCATGCCCCAAGACTACCAAACAAGGCTTCCACAGTTCGATGCAACTGGACCTTTAAACGCCCAACAACATGTGGACAAAATGAATGATTATTTCGACTTACAAGAAGTTGACGAGGCTGACGTTCAAATGCGACTGTTTGCCCAGAGTCTGACAGGAGACGTCAAGAAATGGTTCAAAGCTTTACCTATCGCCTCAGTCCCTGACCTTTTTGCATTCCAAAGAAGTTTTCTTGACAGATGGGAGGTAAAGAAAAACCCTCTCCAAATCTTGTCGGAATACGAGAATATAAAAAGAAATCAAGGTGAGATGGTACAAGATTACTGCACCCGTTTCAACAACCTATACAATGCAATCCCAACTGAAATCAAACCTCCACAGGGTCTGGCATTGATTAAATTCCCTGATGGATTTGATGCTGACATGTCATACCAACTAAGAGAAAGAAATGTTTCCGCCCTGGAGGACATGCAGAAAAGTGCTATAAGTGTGGAGGCCAATCTGTTGGCGAAAAGGGCTCATCAAAGGTCATAAAGGAGAGTCACGATCAAGGAAGAACCTTCCACGTCGACCACTGATTCCAAATGGGATTCTATGATTAGAAAATTAGAACTAATGCTGGAAAGAGTGAATGTGTCAGACAGAAACCCTCTGAGAGACAACACACCTGCGCCTCAGGTTCGGAACCCCAATTTCAGAAGAAATCCTCTTCAAATCAGATAGAGAGACCCTAGGGACCAAAGGGATCAGAGAGGTCATGATCAGCAGATTAGACCTCCCCTACAAGAAAACTATGTTGATGAAGGGGGTGAAGTGATTGAAGAATTGGAAGACACACACATCAACCTCATGGGCATTCATGACAATGAGGCTATTTTCCTCACCCAAGAAGAGCAGGAACTCTTTCTGCTCAATCAAACAAAGGTAAGTGAAGAAGCCGAAGATGCAGGACAACATACCTTTGAGAATGCTATTTTGGAGGTACATCGGCAGTACAATCTACGGAGTAAAAAGGCAGAAGGGATTTCTCCAAAGAAGGTTACTGAAACAAAGAAGGTAGTTGAAACCAATAAGACCCCTGAGCCATCGGCTGAGAAGATTTCCGAGAAGACTGTTGCTAAGAACACTGCTACTGAGAAAATCCCTGAGAAGATGAAGGTAGACACTCCCGTGAAGAAAAACATCACCATCTTGAAAAGACCATCACAGCCCGAGGTGTCACCTATTAATCCACCGAGTACTTCTGAGACGAAGAATTTGGTGGACAAACCAGAACTCATGAACCAAGGTAGAACTCTCACACCCTTTAGCCTGGAGGGGGAATTGGCCAAAATAAAAATTCCTATCCCACTCATAGAGCTGATGAACAGAGACGGGTATCGTTCACAGGTAATTAAAGCACTGGCCATTGAACCAGACATAGGCACAAAGGCCTTAACCATTGGATCAGTAACTCATTTAGACACTGTGAACCTAACTGATGATCATCCAGAACTTCTTTTCGGACTTGAAGTGGATGGTCGGGATGATACTGGTGAGGTTGCTCCTTTTTACATCAGTCTAAACATTCACGACTTGATCTTGCATAACGCTAGGCTGGATTCGGGTGCCTCCCACAATCTAATGCCTAAAGCGGTAATGGAAAAACTGGGATTGGAGGTCACCAGACCATACAAGGATTCACACTCGTTTGACTTTAGTAAAGTTAAGTGTATTGGTTTGATTAAGGACTTGTGCATCTCCTTGGTTCAGATCCCTGCGAAGAGCATGGTTATGGATGTGGTGGTTGCAGACATCCCACCGAAGTATGGAATGTTGTTGTCCTGGTCTTGGGGGACTAAGATGAAAGGAACCCTGCAGCTGGACATGTATTACGCCACTATACCAGTGTTTGGGCAACAGAGGAGACTTTACAGAGAAACGCTGATGAAGTACATGGTCAGTAGCCAAGAAAAACTGCACAATTACCCCCTTTACTCCGCTCATTCTGATTTAGATTCGTTCATATTGTACAATGATGGTGATACGGAAGAGCAAGACACTCAGCTGATGGAAGACCTATCTAGTCAAGATGAAGGCCCAGAGAGCATTGAGGTAGAAAAAATGAAGAACGTGATAACTGAAGAGTTACCCGATGATTTCTGGAGTATGGATTTTGATGGAGCTGTGAGTAAAGAAGGAGCAGGAGCTGGAGTCTGGCTGCATAATCACATAAACAGGTACTCAGAAAATCATTCCTACAAGTTAAATTTCCAGTGCACTAACAATGTTGTCGAGTATGAAGCCTTGATGCTCGGCCTGAAACTGTTGAAAAAAGTTGGTGCTAAGCAGATAATGGTAAGGGGTGACTCTGAACTAATAATCAAGCAAATCAAAGGTGATTACTTTGCTAAACATCCACGCCTTAGAGCTTACAGGAATGTTGTTCTTGATGCCTTGAGGTGTTTTACTGAAGTTGACTTGCAGGTAATGCCGAGAGGATAGAATATTCTGGCTGATGGATTGGCTACGTCAGCAACCACCTGTAATATCCCATTCCGCTCGACTCGCCCATACACTGTTGAAGTGAAATGCAGACCGACAGTTCCCGACAATATCAGGTACTGGCAAGTGTTTGGAAACGATGATCAGATCGATGAATTTCTGCAATGTAAAAACGACTTTGAATGTACAAATATAGATTTAGAAAGTGAAGATGAAAATGTAAATAATTCTGATTTTGAATTTGATAGTTTAAATACCATAGATTCAGGAGATTTAGGTGATGATGAAATGGACACTAAAGTTTTACAGTTGAAAAGCAATGTTTTACCTAGAGGTCTTGTTCCTTTAGAAGATCTGTTTGACTGTAACAATGTAGCCAAAAAACCAAAAATAGAAGCTCATGGACAAGAAATAGAAGAATGTAATATAGGGACTGAAGAGAAACCTAGGATGGTCAAACTGTCAAAATCTTTACCCCCAGAACAAAAGCTCAAATACATTGAGCTATTCAAAGAGTATTCAGATGTTTTTTCCTGGGGCTATGAAGATTTGAAAGCCTATGATACAAGCATCATACAACATAGGATTCCCATAAAAGAAGACCAAAAACCGTTTAGGCAGAAACTTAGGAGGATAAATCCCAAGTTGCTCCCTCTGATAGAAAAATAAATCAAGAAAATTTATGATGCCAAGATCATAGTCCCTCTACGTTTCTCTAAGTGGGTTTCTAATTTAGTCCCTACACGGAAGAAAACCGGGGAAATCAGGCTCTGTATTGATTTCCGAAATTTGAACAAAGTATCCCTGAAAGATAATTACCCATTACCAAAAATGGACCACCTCCTGCAAAGGGTGGTCGGGTCCAGTAGGATATCTCTGTTGGATGGTTTCTCAGGCTACAACCAAGTCCTAGTTCACCCGGACGATCAAGATAAAACCGCTTTTGCCACACCATGGGGCACTTTCATGTATGTGAAGATGCCTTTCGGTCTGATGAATGCAGGAGCCACATTTCAGAGGGAAATGGATATCGCCTTCGTGGAAGAATCTGGTAAGTTTATCGTCGTTTATTTAGATGATGTGACTGTGTTTTCCAAATCTGATGATGAACACTTGCGGCACCTTAGACGAGTTTTTGAGAAATGTAGAAGGTTTGGGATTTCGTTAAATCCTAAGAAGTGTCTTTTTGGATTAGAAGAAGGCAAATTGCTGGGACATATCATCTCTAAAGATGGAATCAGAATAGATCCCAGCAGAATCGAAGCCATAGTAAAGTTATAACACCCAAGAAACCTCAAAGAACTACAGTCTTTTATCGGGCAAATTAACTTTCTATGAAGATTCATTACAAACATGCTTAAAAAGGACGTAAAAATAAAGTGGGATTCTGAGTCCAAACAATCCTTCGAACAAGTCAAACGAGCACTCACAGAAGCCCCAGTTTTGATCAGTCCCGATTTCACTAAAGATTTTTATCTTTTTTCTTTCACCTCTGAACATACTATTGCAATGGTATTACTGCAGAAGAAAAGTGAAGGGTATGAACAGCCCATAGATTTCTTCAGTAAATCTCTAAGAGATGCTTCCCAGAACTACAATATCATGGAGAAGCAAGATTTTGCTTTGGTAAAAGCCATAAAAGACTTCAGGGTCTACATTCTCCATTCCCACACCATAGCTTATGTTTTGAACACGGTAGTAAAGGATATTTTGACATAGGACAACCCTGATGGAAGAAGGGGAAAATGGATTGTTTTCATTTTAGAATACGATATAGAGATTAAGCCCACAAAACTAATCAAAGGCCAAGGCCTTGCTAAATTAATGGTTGAATCTAACTTCCAGGATCTTGACATTAATTTTCTAGATGTTGCAGATGAATAGGGTGAGATGGCGACTCCAAACGTTAGAGAGGTATTTCTCAACTCTCCATGATATGCAGACCTTATATTCGTTTTACAAAATTTACAAGCTCCCCTTGGTTTAACTAAGACTAAAGCTAGATTTTTAAAGTTGAAGGCTTTGAAATTCTGTATTCTAGAAGGAAATTTGTATTGGAAAGACCCTGCAGGCATTATTTTAAATTGTTTACTGAAAGATGAAGCTGATAAAGTGTTGCAAGAGTTTCATGCAGGAGAATGTGGTGGCCATTTGAACTGGAAGTTCACAACCAACAAAATACTCAAAGCTGGATTTTACTAGCCCACCCTGTTCGCAGATGTGCATCAGAAGGTAACAACATGTCACCAGTGTCAACTGTTTGAAGGCAAAAGGAAACTCCTTCCTTTACCTCTAAAACCTATATCAGTTGAGGCCCCTTTCCAGCAATGGGGGCTCAATTTCATTGGAGAAATTCACCCACCTTCTTCAGGCCAACACAGGTGGATCCTTACTGCCACCGATTATTTTACTAAATGGATAGAGGCAGTACCAAGCAGGCAATCCACTGACTCTGTTATTATCAAATTTCTTGAAAATAATATTTTGTCTTGTTTTGGTTGTCCTAGAAAGATTATAACTGACAATGCAGCTACCTTTCGGTCGAATAAACTCATAGATTTCTGCAACCGGTACCACATTGGTTTGTGGCATTCCACAGCCTACTACCCTTAGGGGAATGGGTTAGCAGAATCTTCAAACAAAACTTTGGTAAATATCATCAAGAAAACATTGCAGGAAAACAAAAAATCATGGCACGATAAGTTGGTATTTGCTTTATGGGCAAATAGACTAACCACCAAAAGGTCAATTGGCATGTCACCATACCAGCTGGTTTATGGTACAGAGGTTGTTTTCCCCACTTCTTTAGGAGTCCATGTCATGAACTTGCTACAAGACGTACAAGCTGAGCCTAATGACTCACAGAGGAGGATCAACCAGATTATCCATTTGCAGCAGACTAGAGAAGAGGTTTTCAACAAAACATAGGTCGTCCAAGAAAACATCAAGAAGATCTTTGACAAACGAACCAAGGAGGATGATTTTGAGCTGGGAGATTTGGTGTTGAGATGGGATGCCAGGAATGAGGACAAGGGAAAGCATGGAAAATTTGATAATTTGTGGACGGGGCCATACATGATCCAAGCTTTCAGAGGAAACAATGCCTTTTTGCTAAACAACGTTGATGGGTCAGATCTTCCAGGAGCACATGTGAATGGCAGAATGTTGAAACATTATTTTCCACCTCAGTAGAAGATTTGAGAGCTCACTCTCCATTGTACATACCAATTTAAGTTTCATTTTGTTTTTACTTGCATTTTCTGAGTGAGGAACATCAGTCAGTTGGTTGAAGCCCGAAGAGAAGGCCCTAAGTTGTTGACCATGGTTTTTCCCAGTTTTGAGAATAAGACCAATGAAGGCTACGAGGCAAATATGTTCAGAATGAAAGGAACCAGGATTCTTGGCACTTAACAGGGCAAGTACCATCCCCAGGTGGAGCCACTGTTATCACCACATAAATTATGGGAATAAACTGATGACTTGGATATTATCTGTATCTAGTATTTTTATTGACAAATGATTTTTCATTCTACAAATAATTTGAGAAAAAGAAAAGAAAAAAGAAAAAGAAAAGGAAAAAGAAAAGGAAAAAGAAAAGGAAAAAGAAAAAAGAAAATAAAAAAGGAAAGAAAAGAAAGAAAAAATAGTAAAAGAAAAGAGGGCATAAAAGAATTGAAAAGAAAAAGCCCCATGCAATAATAGTAACTTGGCCATACCTTTCAAGCATGGCCAAGTTATTTTAAATTTTAATGTTGATAGGTTAGTGAATAAATCTGACCAGACTGTTTAATCCTGGTCAGATAGCCCATAGGTTAGATTAGTGAATAAATCTGACCAGACTGTCTAATCCTGATAAGATAGCCCTTAGGTAGAGTAATTTCTTAACCCAACAGTTTAATCTGGGTTAATTGTCCTAGGAAGATAGGTTAGCATGTAGGTTAGTTGCTTCATTTGCTTCACCACCAATGAAACCAGAGTGATGAAAATGTTATGACATGTTTAAATTTCCTAAGAATAGTTTGGACGAAGTCCCTTGGTGGTGTCTTTATGAAAGGTTTGGGAAACAACACGCAAAAAGCACTTATCCTAAGTTTCCCAACACATTTTTCCCCGCTCCTGATTTATGTTACATGCACTTTTCAACGGTCCAGATCATGGTGCCCATATCTATGGCACACAGATCATTTCGGACCCCCCCTCCATTCTGCTTTTAACCGGGGGGGTCTGGAATCGGTGATAACATTAGCGCACATCTGGACGGCCCAGGGAAGGGCGCTTAAATCAACGGTTCACAATGGATTCCAGACCCCCCCGTCCGTTCTACCTTTAATGGAAGGGGGGGTTTCGGAATGAGTATTAAAGAGAACGCTAAGATCTGCGGCCTGGAAACGGGCGCGCAGATCAACGGTCTAAAAAGGTTTTCGGACCCCCCTTGATGTCCTGCTTTTAACCAAAGGGGGGGGGTCCGAAATTGTTACTTTCCTCCGGCGGGCCCCTTGTCATGAGTGGAGTTATCCTATTGGTCCAGAAGTCTTGTCCCTATCTACCATCTGACAACCCTCGTCACTCATGGACGTCATCTCCCACTTGTTCCACTTGCTCCCGAATGGGTCTCGTCACATAACTGTTGCCAGTCCCTGTTGTCAGTACCTAACCCTTTTTTCACTCATGAACAGCCCCTTATGGCGACTTTTACCTCCAATCAACAGCCTCCACGTCACCCGTCCATATGTTTCAGCCACCGTCACCAGCCACCTCACCCACAAGTGGCACGTTGTCCATTTATTACAGGATAACATACCCGTTATCTTGTTGACCTATCTCTCGCGTCCAACTGACCCCAGTTTTGAATAAAACTACCGTTATTCCCATTTCATTCACTATTCATCCATCGCACCAGAAAATTTACGTCTTACGCCTCCATTGTTTCTCCGTCACCTTCATCCACAACCAGTCTACCCCACTAACATATTGTTTATTGCAGGTACTGTTGCAGAGATGGTGCCAAAGCCAAGACCAGCGGAAGGAGAAGAGAATCCTTTTCTTCCTCCTCCTGTCGACCTGGAAAAAATCTCGTTGGTTGATAAAGATAGATTGATCGCAGATACCATTTGCGACTTTGATTTTTCAGACCTCCAGTCATGGCTCCGGGAGGTGTTCCTGCACCAAAGCAATGAAATTGGACTCTGGGAGTCCAATTTTCCCCTATACCTTTTCCCCCAGATACATCACTTTCCCGAATTCGCCCTCAAAACCCGAGCTCATTATATTCCCGACCAGAGAGCCATCGTCTCTTCATCTGGAGATGTCCTCTTCTTCATCACTCCCGAAGACATTGACCAAATGATGCAAATTCCTCGTGTTGATTCTGTTTCTCCTTTCAACCTAGAAATCCTCACCGAGTTGTATCAAAAGATGACTTTTCCCCAGAGAGCTCAGATACTCGAGCTTTTCCTTCCCACTTCCTCTCAATTCCCTTCCACCAATCCCCCTTACCCGTCATCCATGTTTTCCACTAAGGGAAACCAAATCATTTCCTCCCTGTGTGCCCTGCTAGGTTATTTTTCCGACCAATGGGTAGATGAGCCCATTCTGGGTTTTCTATCCATTTTCTCTAATGATGAAAATCCCACAACACAGTTTGATTACAGCACATTCTTGGCCAATAATATTCACGAACAGTTCGTGAATTTCAGCACAGAGGGCATGTTTATATACTCATTAATATTGGCCTACATGTTTGTCTACTTCCAAGCAGATAAATTCAGTTTCTCCATGCAGAAAATGGACACAAAAGGAAGGCCTCAGCCAGTCACAGCATGGACCTCTTTGTTGAAGCATAATTTCACAGAGTACAGCTTCAAAGCATTCATTGATCTTTTCTACCACCCTTTGGTAAGCATGTTGGGTGGCAGGCCCAAGCCTCACATCAACGACGAAGTCCAGAGAATTTTGCATCTCTCGGAGAATACAAAGACTGGGGACTAGTACTTGTATCAGAACCACACCGAAGTCAGAGTTTCGGGTGTGATTTGGCACCCTACAAGCTGCCAAAGTACGTGCTGGTAAGAATCTTTGCGTTAGAGTATATCAGGCAGATCATGAACTCAGATGACATCCACTTCGTATCATTAAAGAAGAAGCAGCAACTTCGGATCAAGGGGAAAATTGGCTCCTTTATTTGCAACAGTCGAGGTGTCGGAGAAGAAGCTGACCGGATGCTGAAAGAAATGAAGTTTTTCTTAAGTTTCCCATGGCACTATGACCCATACAGGATAATCTCAGAAATGCGGGTGAAGAATAAAAATATCCCGTATGTTCACGAAGCTAAGCCCGAGATTGAGAAATTTTCTAATCAGACAGTATGGGTGCCTGACACCTTGATTGAAGTAGAGCAGCAGGTTCCCCCAACAACTGTGCAAACAACTACCATGCCACAGGTCCCCAAGGAAAAAAGGCCTCGACAGGAGTCATCTCCGCCTGTAACGGAGGTATCATCAGAAGAGTTCCAGATGCACACCAAGAGGCCAAAGACAGTTTCAACGCCTGGCACGACAGTAGAACAAGAAGCCCCGCCTACCACGGTAACTATCACAGTAATCAAGCCGGTCATCCCACCTTTTGGTTCGAGCCTTTATCAAGGCATCACCCCAATAGTACCGAACAAATCTACAGATTCTCCCTTGAACAATCATCCAGGCAAGACTGGGCCCAAATTGGGCATCTTCGAGAAGTACGAGTTGATCAAGAAGAAGAATCAAACCCTTACTAGCAGCACTTATGCCCAGTTTAGAAAACAAACGTCAACTGCGCAGCATAGACTGTTGTCTGCATTCGACACAGAGAAGGGCAGGATGCACATGGCCTTCCTCCAAGCGCAGGTTCCGGATCCCAAGGTGGTCTCGGACTATAAGAGAGCCACTTTCGAATTCCAGGCAAAGGATGTGCACCTAGCAGATCAAATGGATCTGCACAAGCAGACAGGGGAGATGGTTTTCCATACACTGGCACATGCTTCTGCTTCTACAGCAAAATTACAGGTATCATTGAACAACGCCCAGAGACAGCTTAAGCTGGAAAAGATATCATCTTTTGCGAAGGACAACAGAATCAAGACCTTGGAGGAGATGGTTTTAAAGATCGGCTATGATCCATCAAATGTCAAAGTTGCAGAAGAGATGATAAAGAAAAAGAATGCAGACATCGCATCCTTAAGAAAACAGTTGAATCTCCCACCCACAGAAGACTCACAGGCGAAGGAGATAGCAGAGAAAGAAGGTGAGAAGGATGAGATGCTAAAGTTGCTCATGGAGCAGAATGCTCAGCTCAAAGAAATGGAAGCTAAGATGGAGAAATTATTGAAAGAGAAAGAACAGATGAATCCAATGGAAGGCATTCCATTGAGTGCTATCCCAATTGCAGGATTGAGCACTGCAGCAGTAACAACAATTCCATCAGCAACACCAGTGACATCACAAGAAGGAGCAGCTGACCTCACCAAATCCCTGGAAAAGATGAACCTACATGAGACTGAAATCAGCAGGCTTAGGAAAGAAGTTGAGAACCTCCAGGAACTCAAAACTTCTTTCCAGACCAGTCTCTCCAGAGAGAAACAGGTAATTGAGCAGTTAAAGAAGGAACTACAGCAGCTCCAAAAGCAAACCATGGCAGGAAAGACTTTGGTTGAGGTCAAAGAAAATGTATGGACAGATATCAAAAATTCCATAAATGAGATATGGCCCATGATCCAAATTATGTTTGAACAGAATGAGTTGCTACAGAGGAGAAAACAGGCCATTGAGAAAATCATAATAGAATTGGGAGATAGACCAGCTCAGGCAAATGATATCATCAAATTCCTTAATTCTAAGACCAGAGAAGAGCTAGAAGAGTTGAAGATAGAGGACAGAACAGAAACCATCCTTGAGGTCAAGAGAGGTTTGACCAAGAGGGGATTGATGCTTCAACTAGAAGAAAAATTTCAGACCATGGACCTGGGGTTACAAAAAAATTTCAATAAGATTGATGCACTCCAAAAGAAAGGCCTGCCTGGTCTGAAGGTCATTAATGACAAACTAATGACACTCTTGAATTACAAGAAGAGATTGGCTGAAGTGTCTAAAGATAGTTCAAAGTTCGTTGGCGTACAAGGGCGCATCACTGGCAAAGCATACTTGGACACCCTTCAATTTGACATCAGCATCCAGCACGATATTCGATACATATTCCTCACCAAGCCCACATTTGCCAAATATACGGAAATGGACGAAGTGTATCAGAGACTGCTCAAAGTCACTGTTCCTAGTCATATCAGATTGGAGGAACTCTGCGATCTGCTCGATTAGAAGATCAGATGTCCAGGTCCAGTCACCTGTCCAGTCAAAAGAGGTTGCACAGGAACCTCGCCAACGGCCTACCCCATAAATTCCGCATGCAGTTGTACCAAGTCATCAAGCAGTTTTGATTAGTTAAATTAGTTAGACTAAAAATAGAATGAGCACGTCCTGATCAGTTATGACAGGAATGTTTGTAATTTGAATTATAAATACTTCACCTTTCGAAGTATTGAGGGTTGTTGATATTTACACCCTGACGCTATCAGACTGTAACCATTTTTGAAGAGATATGCCATTAATAAAGAGGAAGCACTTCACAGGATTCTTGAGTGTATTCACTGGTGACGTTTATTCTCTCAGTTGAATGTTTTCTTGCTTTGTGATCATATTGTTTTATGAAACTAGTCTTTAAAAGTAATGTATGTTGCAGGATTTATCTTGGATACCCTGTTTCCGACTTTAAATATTTTAATGTTTATCTTCTGATGTTTTCAATTATGGAATTCTTAACTACTTCTTAGTTGAATCTATCTTTCTCATCCTTTCTTATGTCCATCATTTAAGCTATTAAATATCCAGTGAGTATATTATCTCGCCCTGTGGGATTTTTCCTTTATGTTTATGGTTTGTATCTCATATTGATTATAACACAGACCCCATATCCCAATGGAAGTGTAGACTGTCTCAACCAATCCAAAAAACACTTTTACAACAAAACCTACCTGTTCCTTTACCTAGACTAACATCTAAATTAAAAACAAAGATAAATCATATAGAGAGATCCCTCTCTGAAGCTGGAAGGGATAGATCCCATCTTTAAAAGTGGTTGGATAAATTTACCTTTGTGGATTCCTTCTTTGTCGACCTCTAGGAAATTTACAGAGTGCTAACACAGACAATGGATGCACTCAAGGAGAAGAATGCGTAGGATCAAACGCAAGAAACATAGCTCAGGGAAAAGTTCCAAGCGATCACCAGGGCAGTCGAAAAAGCACACAAAGGTTAGGTGGCTCGGGACAAGCCACATTTCAATGTTGGGGGCCTGTTGGAAGCAAGCCAAAGAGAAAATAAAGGTTATTTTGGGAAAGAAGGCATGCACAAGGGAAGTGGCAGCTGGAAGGAAGAGCAGCAGGTGTGCATGCATGGAAGACATAACGACATTAGGGTTAGGGTTTTTTCAATACATTGTAATGGTTGGCGAGCCAGAAACGTATAAATAGAGATACCTAGGTCTCATATGGAGAGTCTAGTGAAGAAACCGTAGAGACCAGAGTCGGACGGGATATAGGGAGTCTAGGGGAGGAGTCATGCTTTGATATCTAGTTGTAATATGTTGCTATACCACCTAACTTTGTAATTTGTTGAGCTAGAGAGGAGTAAGGAGGGTAGATATTGAGGGTTAGATTGCAGGCAGAGGAGCCTGGTGCAATATAGTCCGCCTCACAATAGATATCAACCCGACTAGAAAGAGTTTTAAAGAGCGTGGCACTGTAGTTTTGGAACTACTATAATAAAAGAGCCAAGAAGCCAGATCTTTGTGGACGTAGCCCAGGAGGGGGTGAACCATGGTAAAACTTGTGTTATGTGATTGAATGCATGTGTTCCCTTACTATTTTAAAGTAGTTATTGATCTGCTAAATGAATGAGTTGATTATATTCCATGCATCATTGTAATTGACAGTTTATTGCGTTAATAATTTAAATAGAACTCTCAACACATTATTTCTTAGATCCTCACTCAATCATACACTGCAGACACTTGAATACTGTAGTCACTGATTAAGACTATCTCGGGTGAGACTGTGTAGTGCACTCATTGCACTAAGTTTCCTTCTGGTTTACCAGGAGGACCGATAGTTTTAGAGGTTTTGTTGGAACTCCAGTAGACATGAACCATGGGTCAATCGTATTAAAGATATAAACTCAGATATATAAATAGTAACCAACACAACCTAATAGATGTTTGGAAAACATCGGGAAGACATTTTTGCATATATATATATATATATATACAATGGAAAATACACACATTACACAGAATTTTTTTCCCCTGGAAACCCAAACCGGGAAAACTAACATATTATATATTCATTCATAACGATACATTGTTTAAAATAAAATATACATATAGGAGCCAGTAGCATCCAAAACCCTAACCCAATTATCTGTATTAGTCAACAACCCTAATACCTTAAACAGAAATAGAAAACCATTGGTAAAAACAATGTGTTGAAAAACTGCCCAACAATGTGTGACACGTTTCCTGAGGCAAAAAAACTTTTCTCAGGGGTGTTGCCCCCAAACCCCTGTGACCTCCCTCAAACCTCCCTATACACCCAATTCAATGTAGCAGACACTAAGGCTAGTCATGCAAAGAATATAACACATACCCAACATTATCCCACTTGTTGTTTTCTTTTCATACAAGGGGTTACGGGGTTACATAGTCAGGAATCCAAGGCAGCAATGCATGTGGATCCTCTACACCAAGAAAACTTTTCATTGCTCATAGATTTTGTTAATGAATCTACAACATTCTTCAAAGTGTCCACCTTCACCAACAACACTTTGTTTTCTTCAACCATGTCTCTCACAAAGTGATATTGAATATCAATATGCTTTGTCTTTGAATGATAAGTTGGGTTCCTTGCCAGAAAAATTGCACTTTGAATGTCACAATCTATCCTTGTAGCTTGTTGTACCAACCCAATACCTGAACATAATCTTTGTAACCATATTTCTTCCTTACTTGCATAAGGGGCTGCCATGTATTCAAATTTTGTAGTTGAAAGTGCCACTACAACCTGTATTTTTCTCATCCAACCGATTTCTTCTCCAAACAAGTTAAACACATACCTGCGTGTAGATCTTCTACGGTCCAGATCTCCAGCCTAGTTTTCATCCACAAATCCATGTATGTCCAACACAGTGTCCAATCCTGGTCTTCCTTGGTAGCACAATCCATAGCTAGCAATGCCACGCAAATACTTAAAAACCCTTTTTACTATTGTTCAATGCTCCTTCCCTGGTTTTGACATATACCTTCTCAAATCTCCCACTGCATGTGCAATGTCTGGTCTAGTGCATACCATTTCATACATCAAACTTCAAACTGTACTCGCATATGGAACATGAGCCATGTCCTCCTCCTCTTCTTGTGTCTTGGGACACTGATCCGCAGACAACTTTACACCAACATGGATAGGGACCTTGACCGATTTACATTCTTGCATATTAAACCTCTGCAATATTGTCTCGACACATTTTCTCTAATTTAACCAAAGTTTCCTCTTTTTTGATCTCTTTTAATTTCCATTCCCAAAATGAAGTTTGAAGCACCAAGATCCTTCATGTCAAATTTACAGGATAACTGAGTTTTCACATCTTGGATAATCTCCTTGTTGTTTCATATCAACAACATGTCATCCACATACAAGACCAAATAAATCAAATGGTCACCAATTAATTTAAAATACACATAGTGATCCTCTTTTCTTTTTGTGAAGCCAAGTCCTAACATATAAGTATCAATTTTTTTATACCACATCCTTGGTGATTGTTTTAAACCATACAAAGACTTTTTCAGCTTGCGTACCAACTCCTTCTTTCCCTTCACAGCAAATCCTTTTGGTTGCTTCATATAGATTTGTTCTTCTAGATCCCCATGTATGAATGTTGTCTTCACATCCATATATTCTACTTCAAAATAAAATGCAACAGCAATAGATAACATAAATGTAATAGAAGTTAACTTGGAAACAAGAGAAAAAATCTCACCAAAATCAATTCCCTCAACCTGGGAATAACCCTTTACTACTAACCAAGCTTTTTATTTCTCCACTTTTCCTTCTGCATTCAGCTACTTTTTAAATACTAATTTGTTGCTAATGGGATTTCTTCCAGTTGGCAACTCCACTAGATCCCAAACCTCATTCTTATCCAAGGCTTCCATTTCTTCATCCATGGAATTTTTCCAAAGCTTTCCATCCTCTCAATCCACTGCCTCCCTGACAGTTCTAGGATCATCATCAGTAATATACAAAGCAAAATTTGAATGGAAATCAGATGGAGTATACCTTTCTGGTAGCCTTCTTTCTCGAACCGATCTCCTCAATACTAGAGTATGAGGATCTTCTTCTTCTGATTCATGTTCTTTTGTAGAGTCGGATTCATCATCCTTTAAATCAAACTCTATTTTCTCTGTTTCTTCCTTACTTGGTAGGACTTCATGTTTAACAACATCCTTCATTTCTCTAAATACCACATCTTGGCTATACACAACCTTCTTAGTTTCTGGGTTCCAAATCTTATAACCTTTGAGAACATATTTATACCCAATAAAAATACACTTTTCATCCTTCTTATCAAGCTTACTCGTATTTTCCTTTGGAACATGAACATAGGCCTCACATCCAAATACCTTGAGATGTGTGAGAGAAGGTTTCTTATCAGTCCATACCTCTTGTGTATTATTTTCATACAACATTTATGAGGGTTATACGTTGAACAGGTAACATGTAGTACCCACTGCCTCTGCCTAGAATTATTTCCCTAACCTGGCACCACTGAGCATGGACCTTGCTTCTTCCATCAGTGTCATGTTCATCCTTTTTGAAACTCCATTATGTTGAGGTGTATATAGAGTAGTCTTCTACCTTGATATACCGCACTTCTTATAGAATTATTCAAATTCATTCCTGCATAACTCTCTGCCATTATCTATCCTCGGCACCTTAATTCTCTTCTTTGTTTGATTCTCAACAAGAGCCTTAAACTCTTTAAACATGTCAAAGACTTCATATTTCTTCCTCGGAAAATATATTCAAGTATTCCTCGAGAAGTCATCTATAAATGAGACATAGTACATAGATTTTCCCAATGATGGAACCGACATAGGTCCAAACACATCACTGTGAACTAGTTGTAAAATTCCTTCTGCCCTCCTTGCACCAGAGGGGAATATTACCCGATTCTTCTTCCCATATACACAATGTTCACAGAAATCAAAATCCAGAGATCAATTAGACATACCTTCAACCATACATTTATTGTTTAGTAGTCAAATACCCTTCTCTCTGATATGTCCCAGTCTTTGATGCCACAACATAACCTTTTCTCCAGAGACTATAGGAGTTATTTCTTATTCAACTCCAATATCAAGAACAATGGAACTATTACACCCATCACTAATAGTGCTTCCTTGTAGCTTATACAGAGTTCCAAACTAAACTCCCTTCAGCAACACCATTGCTCCTCGAACCATCCTATAGGTTTCCTTTTCAAATATTGTTTTTACCCTTGCATATTCCATTTTGCTTACAAAAATCAAATTTATGGCCAAACTTGGGATGTCCAGAACACCGGGTAGTGTTATAATCCTTCCATCTATGAGCCTTAGCTTAACTTTTCCTCGTCCTCTGATTTTATTTGTCGAGTCATCACTGAGGAAAAAAATACCTTCATCGTACCTTTCATATTCATAGAACCACTCCCTATGGGGATTCATCTGAAAGGATGCACCTAATTCAACAAACCATGCCTCGCAATTTTCATGTGTTCTTGAAGAATCCAAGTACACATCCTCTCCTTCTTCCTTGGAGGTATTTTCTTCTGTAGAAGGAGTTTCTTTCGATCCCTTCTTTTTCTCAACTTTGGATCTACATTACTTCTTGTAGTGCCCTTGTTTTCCACATATCCAACGTACCTTTACAAACTTTCTATGATATTTAGATCTACCCTTAGACTCAGATCTCCCACTTAAGGACTTAGATCTATTTCCTTCCTGGGAGAATCCTCTTGCAAATAATGCATCTGTGCTCTGTCCTTCCATGTTCTTTTGTATCATCTCCTCTGAAAACAAGGATGAGACCGCTTCATCAAACTTCAAGGAAGTTGTATTACTACCTATGGCCACAACCAAACTATCCCATGAGTCTGGTAAAGATCACATTAAAATGATACACTTATCTTCATCTGAAATTTTAATCTCAATAGATACTAACTGACTTACCACAATATTTAAGGCGTTCAAATGCTCTGCCACCGAGTCTCCATCTCTCATCCTTAGGTTATATAGCTTCTTTCTCAGGAATAGTTTATTTACTAGGGACTTAGACTAATACAACTTCCCCAACTTATCCCATAAATCCTTGGTTGTATCTTCCTCTGACACATTCATTAATACTGAATCTGAGAGACACGGTCGAAATGTGCTCTTCACCTTCCAATCCAAATTTTTTCAGTCATCTTTTGAAGTTCCTATAGGTGTAGTACCTGGATCCACCATGATCCATTGATCTCTGTCAACCAATAGATCTTCCATCTTGAGCTTCCAAAGCTCAAAAATTTTCCCATTAAACTTCTCGATCTCCCTTTTCGAATTGCTCATCATTTATTTTCACCTGAAAAATCAATACCACAAATCTCCCACTGTAACAAGGCTTATCACAATCCTAAGCCAAACCCTTGACCATAAAGGAGTCCCCCTGAAGCCAACGAAGCTCTAATACCAAATGTAGATTTTAAACTTGTACAATACTTTACTACAAATAGATTTTCAATAAAAGAATAGAAAAGATACAATGGAAAATACACACATTACACAGAGATTTTTCCCCTGGAAACCCAAACCAGGAAAACCATCATATTCTATATCCATTCATAGTGATACATTGTTTACAATACAATATAAATATAGGAGCCAGCAGCATCCAAAACCCTAACCCAATGAACTGGATTAGTCAACAACCCTAATTCCTTAACCATAAATAGAAAACCATCAGAAAAAACCATGTGTTGAAAAATCGCCCAACAATGGACACGAAAATCGAAGTGACACAAAAAACAAGGTAAAAATGTGACACGTTTCTCGAGGAAACAAATTTCTCGAGGGTGTTTCCCTCGAACCCCTACATGCCCGGTTCAACATAGAAGACACTAAGGCTAGTCATGCAAATAATATAACACATACCCAACATATATGACATAATATTTATAATACAAGGTATAAATATATATAATAAATAAGTAGTTATTTATTATTCAAGGGACGTATCCTTTCATGGATGGTCACCATATGTTCTCTATATATGGAACACTCATCATTGTAATAATATATCGATCATAAACCATCTCATATTATATCATGTAGAAAAATCAACATGGTATCAAAGCAGGACTGGGCTTGACTCCCTCACAGGAGGGCCCAGGTAAATGAAAGGGAAATGGAATCCTAACTTAGCTTAGGTGATAATGGAGAAATTTGAATATAATAGGATCAAAGGACATGACCAAAGTGGAGAAGTTCCTGCAAATTTGTTGCATCCTAACTCCCTCTGCAGGAAATATATTTTGTAGTCCATGCGTGGAATATTTTGTTTTGCTAAATGTCAGGAATGAAGATAGTATATTTGAATCTGAGATCAGAGGATCTGATTGCAACGTTTGAGGAATGGCTTACAAACTCATGTGAGAAGTGGAGAAGAAAACCCCAAATGTTTTAATTATTATTTATCTAATACATGACCATAGAGTCTGCGTGAGCATAGATAAAGTTGGTACAGGCTCTACAGTCATTCATGGATAAGGAGGCTTGGTCGTAGGTCATGGCTACATTAATGGTTGTGTCAAAGGTGCCCAGCCAGTGCCTTTTTTTCGTAAAGGGATTTTGAATCCCCGCGGCGTAGTGACCCCAAGGCCTTCTATGGACTCCCAAATATTTTCTTGGTTGATGCTTCCTTTTCATTTCCCTGGATAGCGATCTACGAGGCTTTGATGCCTGATATTGCAAATCATATTGGTAAGAGAAATGTGAAGAGTAACCTGCAACAATATTAATCTCAACTAGGGTAGATTTGATCTTGTTGATTAAAAAATGGGTGTGATTGTGCTATTGGGATTGTGTACCCCTTACTCTTGCATCAAACACACCACTTACTTGGGATCCTTATTATCTTTAAGTAAACCATGGAGGGAATGGTTGATGTAGCCTACTATGTGGTGGATATCCATGTTTTTTGTTGGAGCTAACATCTGGTTTGAGATTATGGAGAGATAGAAAACACCTTTGATATTATGATAACAACTCAAACAACCTTTGTATTTGTATATAAATATTGCATAATGGATTCGAAGTGGAAATCCATGGGATTCCTCCTGGGACAACTATTATCTTCATTGTGTGAGTGGGTGATGAAGGTTTCCATATGGAGACCTGTTATCCCCGATATCTAGGGATAACTAGGAGATCATGTCTCGAGGCCCACATGGTCCTAGACATGGAGTACCGAGAGCAAGAGCGACCTGAGCATGGTCCTGGAGGACCCATCTTCTGCTTCTCAGCCAGCTTTTTCCTGCCAGCAGTACCGGCTTCCATCACTACCGGCCTGGGCTTGCATCAGAAAAGGTTCTTGCTCCATGAGGTAATTGGTCTGAGGTATCATGGTATGTGTCACATTTGATCATTATGACCCTCTTATGT
>ML783366.1:193816-240692 GCA_009831015.1 Picea engelmannii | reverse complement strand
AAGGAAAGCCAAGCCAAAGTCAGTTTGATGCAGGGAAGCCTTTGAGGTGGAGACGTTGTCGGATCGTTTCTGGGAGCTTGGAGCATCAGTTTTGCATGCCGTTTCTTTTGCAGGGTTCTTGAGATCTGGGACAACAAGACCAGTTTAGTCTTGTAGCCATTTGGCATTGTTGAGATTTAATTTTGAGCACTTGAGCAGAAATAAAGAAGCCTCCCCCACAAGGAAAAAGGCCCGGAGACATAGGCAAAAGTTGTGCCGAACTCCGTTATCAACCTGCGTTCTTATGGTTTGCTATTCATTATTCTTTTCAGATCTGCATATGTGTATTTGACTGATATAATCCTCTTCTTTCCTCATTCTTTCATTAAATTCTCAAATGGTTAATTTATACATGCAAGTTTAAAACTCAACCATAATCATTTAAAAGATCCTACGGATCAATTTTTTACCCCAAAAGGGAGCCTTGATCCTCTGCCCAAATTTGGGATTTTCCCCCAGGTCTCCCTTTTCCTTTTTGGCATTATGAGTTTCTTGAATTCATCAACAATACAATTGTTTGGTTTCTCTGGTTGGAACAAGGATGAGACTCAAATCATGATCATTGTTGGCCATGAGTGCAAGTGGAAGTCGATTTTAATGAAGGTTTTCTTGAGGAAATTGATTTGTTCTGAGTTAGTTTCTCTTGGTATCAAAGGATAGACTAGTAGCGCATTATGTTTAGGTGTTTCAAATGCCATAAGGTCGGGCCTATTTTGAAGAACTATAAAAAACCCTCTCCTCGGGTGGTTCCACTGAAAAATGTGTGGAGGTTGAAGGAACAGATTGAAGAGGTCCCACATTAACAAAAAAGGATCCCTCGTCATATGGAATTGAAATATTGGTTGCAAGTTCTCCACTTTAGTCAGATAGTGAGGTGTGTGGTAGTAAATCTCTTGGCAGTTGGGAAGAAGGCCTTCCGAGTAATTTATTTTCTCAAATTTCCACTTATCAACCTCTATTGGATAATGGCTCCTCCCTCCCTTCTCCTTCTGATGGAACTCATGTCCTCCCTCTTATCTCCCCCCCTTAATTCCCCCCTCTTTCTTGGAAAAGGTAGTTGGAGTCACTTTTCCAGAGCCTATTTCCCTTCCCGAAGATCCCCCTACTCCAAAGGTTCTAGCCCCTTTAGATGGGAGTCCCTCAGCTATTAAATCTCCCCTCCCCTCTCTTTTGAATGCTTGAAGAAGCCTCCCCTAAACTTCATTCACTTCCTTACCCCTTTCCTCCAAGGAGGAATGGGTCATTACAAGAGGGATAGTTGTTGATAAATATGATTTTTCTCAGGCTGGGTGTAAGTCCTACCTATCTCTAGCACATATCCAAGATAAAAAGGATATTCAAAGAAAAAAACAATCTACTATCACCCGAGCCTAAGCCCTTAAAGCAAGGAACTCTTGTAGCAAGGCTACTCCGTGATTTTCTATCCTTCAATGCTCATGGGGTTGGGGGGTGCTCCAAAGATGTTATCCCTTAAAATATTAGTCAATTCATGCTCTCCCTACTTAAAAGGTTGATCCTTTAGCTTGTTGGACTCCAATGGCTTGAGTGGGGGGATCCTAACAGCCTGGATCCCTAAGTTGAAGGTAATTTCCCCAACTCCCCTCAACTCAGGTATTTCAGTTTATTTGGAAGATCGTGAGTCGATGTCCTCCTTATGTCTGATAAACATTTACATCCATTATGCAGATAAAAGGACCTCTTGGGAAGGCCTTTCCTCATTAAGGTTCATTGTCGCTTCAAATATCACATTGGGAACATATTTGAATTTCGCTTTCTTGCTAAGGGAGGTATGGGGATACCACCCTCGTAGTGATCCCCTTGACAATTTTTCTCTTATTTTATTTATCATCACCACCTTGTGGACATGGATCCATCTAACTTAAGTCCCACCTGGAAAAATGGCAGAAAGCGAGAAGATTTTGTGGCAAAAATACTAGACAAGTTTCTCATCTATGAAGCCATTCTCATAAATCCTTAGATATTTAGATCTTGATTTTCATTCAAAGGAATCTTTTATCACATGCCTATCCTCTTAAATATAAATAATAAGGAATCAAATCCTCCCTCTCCCTTCAAATATAATTACTCCTTATTGCAGGAAGAAGAATATTGTCAGTTGATCACCTCGATTTGTTCCCCTTTGGAGGCCAACTTGGGAGCCTCATATATGTAGAAATTTTATAATAATATAGCTAAGGTCAAGTAGGTTTCCATTAATCCACATTCATTGATCAACATTAGTACATACACACCCATCCTCATTGTTCTTTCCTTGTTTTTCTTTGCTTCTCAAATATTCCTTACTTAGTTGTTTTCTCCTTTCAAATGTTGGTTGTGGGTCACACTACTATCAAATTCACAACTCCGCGGACCCACAATCCCTTGTATTTATACTTATTCATTTTTATTCTTTCGAAATATCAACACTTAGTCATTTTTTTTAGTGATGTGGAAGTCACAACGTGGGAGACCAACATGTTCTTGTCTTGCATTTCCCCATGCTCGTATACCGCAACCAGCAATCCCACATTCTACAGAATTACTCTCTCACTTTTGTGACCTGCATAATGACCTTTTCCCATACTTAGCCATTTTTTTCATTGTGGATGCGGGATTCATTCCCTTTCTACTTTTTCCTCTCCCCATGAATTATGTCTCTCATCCCACAATCCTTTCTTCACCATAATGCACTCCCCATACATCTTTTCTCACTTCCATAGTTAACCATTTTCAATCTTCCTCAATATCAGATCACCATTTCTCAAACCACATTTATTTCCCCACCACATCATCAACCACTTGTGTGAACTTAATGTTGTTATTAAAAATGGAGAAGATTTTGTAATCTTTGTAATAAATTAAAAATCCTGTCATGAAGGCCAGAAAATTTGAAATAAGAGCTATGATTATTAATAATAAAGGAAATACATGGTAAAATAAATAAATAACTAATATGCCAAGATGTAAAATGTTATATCAACAGTAGTGCCACCTATTGGTAAGAATAGAAATAAGTGTAAATAATGTCAAGTAGGAGAAAAGAGTTATACTGTGGAGATATGCTAAATAGGCTAAGATGTGAAGACCAAGAGTTCTAGTGGTCATGATATTACAAGTACTATAAGGCCCTCTCTACTGAAGAGGAGAAAAAAAACCAGGTTTATACCTCAGGCATAGCTCTAGATGGTTGTGTTCCAGAGATGGAAGAATTCAAAGAACTAGATTTGTGGTGCGTAGATCAATTTGATTTAGAGAAGAGAATAATTCAACTCCAAGGGTGTAAACCTATTTACTTATCTCCTTTAGTGTTCACAATAATGCTAAGACTCTCGAATCCTACCATGTTGTTTAAAGGTGAAGAAGCTAGTGAATTCCTTAAAGAACATAGAGGAGGAGAAGAATTGCTCGAGAAATATTTGGTCGATCCAAGAAATAATACCAATGCTTCTAAGGTTGAGGTAAGTTCCTTAAATATCCATATAAGGAATTTTCCTCACATGATTGGTTTGGAATCAACGACATCTATGCTGATAAATATCATTATATGCTCCACTACTCTCTACATGAATATTCCCCCATTGATTTGGATTGCATTATTTCCAATGAGCTCTCTTTTCAATTGGGTGGTCTGAAGAAGACCCAAAAATTCTACATGACATCCTATCTGATTTTTCCATAGCATATTGCCATGTTTTCGAGGATTTTCCAAGGGAAAGAAGTGTTGACTTCAAGGTGGAACCAGTCTTCACTTATTATCCAACCTTATGGAGACACAAGGCTCAATATTATTTTTACCTTGTTCACAACAATTTCATCTCTGAATTTAAAATATTAATCTTCGGCCCAACACATAAATATTATCACTAAAATCTTCCACCTTTCTCTCAAAGAAAGGACTTTTTTGAAACCAATGAAGGTTTCAGTATTATAAGGTTATTTGGTTTCAAAGAGAAACCCTTTCTTTGTCCTTTCTATGTATTAGATAGACAATTTGTTATAGAAGTTTGTAGGATATAAAATTCATGGGATCATTTCTTTAATGAGAAAAGAGAAAATAAATTCATCCCTTTTCCTTGCAAAGTCAGAGAAGTTATTGTAAAACACATTTCCCATTTGGATGAACTTGCAGGTCAATTGGATCATCTTGGCTTAAATGAAGTAGAATGCATTGAGGATTTTGAACCTAATGATTTATTTACTACACATATGTCCCTGGTGGGATATCCCTCTCATTTTACCAAGATTGAACAATTTAAGGAAGGAGGCAGGGATAATTTGAATCTCCCCGAGACTTCAATCAACCAAGCTCTTAATGATGTGAAATAATTATCCGATACTAATGAGTGCTATCGACATCAAGGCATAGAAGTAAAAAATAAAAACCCCAACTCTCCAACTATGTATCAAAGAAGTACCCCAGTAAGAACAAAACAAAGGAGTAGTGGTTTGGAAACAAGGAAAACACCAACCAAAAACTTAGATGATGGTGGTGACAAGGAACCAACAAAGCAAAATCTTGAAAAATCTCATATTGTGCATACCTCTACTAAAATAAAAAGAGAGACCCACAAAGGTTATAAATAACTGAAACTCGAGAAATTCCATGGGAAATGGATGTATATGAGATTATTGATGAACCGAGTTGGTCTAAACATCGATTGTTAGAACTCCAAGAAATTGTTGAAGCTTTGGTCACTCAAGAACCAAAAATATTTGAAGAGGAGTCTGTAGCACTTCACCATGCAACCTACAATCAAAATTATAAAAAATTGTTAATTGAAAAATAAAATACGAAAAATGAGAGAGTAACTAAGAAATGTAAATAAAAAATTGATTTCCATGGGATTGCACCTTCAAAGATTGTTCAGTTTCATGAAGCAACCTAAGAGGCATTGAAAGAATATGTTTGTAACACAAAAAAAGGAAAATTTAATTTTAAAGAAAAAATAAAGGAATTAGAGGAAGCTCTTATTCCAAGACCATTGTTTGTTGAACCATTAAACACAATTCAACCAACACTTACCTTAGAAGATATTTCAAAAAGTAGCAACAAGTGGAAAGGTTCATTTATTTTGTTGTTAGCAGTAAAAAAATATGTTGGGGATGGGATACAAAAAAATATATATTTGTCCAAGAAATTTGGGAGCTTACACATAGTTCCGCCAACTTTTCAACAAGGATTACACATTTCAAATAATATCTCCAAAAAGATATGGAAAATGATGAAGGTTTTTACAAAGACGTTGTGGAAACATTTTTGGATAAAGTTTCAAGTTTAAGTGATATCCACATAAGAGAACAAAACCTTCCTTCTAAGATCCGGATGAAAAAAATTAATGCTTGTTGGTTGAAAATAATAAAAATTTTAAGACAAATGATAAATGAGTAGATGCTATGAAAAATAAAAGAGGTGAAATTTTATTTAAACTCATTGATATCACAAAGGAACTCGATGACCCAAATTTGTTAATGGACAAAATACTATTATCTAAAGAAAAATTATTACAACAACTTGATGTATCAAAAGTTGAATGGGAAAGTGAGTTAACTAATTCAATTGAATTCTCTGAGGCAGAGATCGAGAGGTGGTTGGTCATATATATCAGTAGAAATGATGAGGTGGATTATACGTTGAACCAATTAGGTATGTACCTAAGATAGATGGAGAATTATATGTTAAAAATAAATAACAAATATAAGATCACGGTATCCCCCATGAGGGAATACATAGAAGAGTTCCTAAGAAAAGTCCTAATCAAGATCATCAAGCTAGGTCAACAAAAAGCAGTTGCAACAGTTAGGCCATATCAAGCATAAAAACCACCTACAAAGGCAACATCAACAAGCAAGTAGAGGGTCGAAATAATTTCCATCATAGTGATTTAAGTAGAAAGCATATTCTCATCCCTCTTATTTTTTCTTCTACAGTCATTTTTCATATGCCTTCATTTCCTAGTAATCTGTGAAACCCAAAGTTGATCCTTGACTTTTTTTCTTGTGGATATTCCAGGTATTTCCATTTCATGGTTTGTGGGAGCCCCATACCATTCCTCTTTGAAGGAAAAATGCAACCTTTTATTTGTATTCCAATACATTACTCTTTTATTTAAAGGTCCACTAACAAGAAGTAAAAGCAATAAACTTCAACTTCAAGATATTGGTGAAAGTTCCAAATTAGAAACAAGTAAAACCCTAATCATGTGAAATTGAGAAGAAAGACACGAGATTCCTAATGAGGAAGAAAGAAATGACAAACAAAGAGTTCCAATAATAAGGGCTAGATGTAGCCCACTTAATCTGCGAGGAGAACAACACACATTACCTACCCTGCCTCATGGAGTCTTTCATGTTTTCTCAAGAGATGGAATTATGGATCCAAAAATACATATGGAATAATTTATAAGCATTTTTTATACACATTTGATTGAACATGGTGATTTGATAGTTAGAGTATTTCTTCAAACATTGATAGGACCATATGAATGGTATCTTTCTCTCCCAACTCAGTCAATTAGATCATTTGATTATTTAGAAAATATGTGTATCACTATGTATGCACCCCCCATTGTATGTCATACTCTTCTTACTCAGTTTACTCAATTCCATCTCAAGAAAGGAGAAATAATAAGATATTTTAACTTACAATTCTTTAAGACTCTGAATCAAATCCCAGAAGAACAAAGACCTAATGATCTGGTCATATTTAGGTTTTATAAGAATGAAATGTCTACAAATGTGAATTAGCAATCAAATCATCACAAATAAATGATCTATATTAATCCATCTAGAAGGCAATAGAGATGGAATAATACATGTTGGAGATGAATGTCGATCCCGATATCATTCTAGGAAAAATACAAAGGTAAATGTCAAATATGTCTATATCACCTCAAGGACCATCTACTTCAAAAAGTGTTGAGAATAGATAAAATGGTGGAGGATTCTTCAAGGGGTTCCCTCTAATGTCAGGAATGATCCAGGAGTTTCCCGAGAAACAAGACAAAAGATAGAGATCACTCCGATGAGAATAACAATTAGACAAATGCAGAACGAGATTACTAGACTTAAAAGAGATGAAATTATTATACCGCCAAATCCAAATGTAAGAGCCCCGGTACAAGATGAAAGAATAATAAATTATATAGTTGAATAACATAGACCAAGAGCACCAAGGGTTCCAAATCCAAATGTTGTTGTGCTGGAAGAAATTATACAGGAAGGACATTTTGAATTTTTTTATCAAGAAATCAATGTTAACCAAGATCAAGTTTTGGAATCTATACAAATGAATGAAGGAACATCATCCTTTATATCTTTGATAAAAAAATAAGATCTATAATTTTCACAAGATAATGTTTTCCAAACAAGAAAGAAATTAAATAAATTCAAGACCAAGGAACAACTTGAAAAAGAAAAGATAAAATATAATGCTCGAGAGACAACAAAAAAACAACTAGTTGCTAATCAAACAAAGACTCCACTACAAATGAACTATAATCTGGTTGATTAACTAGCCAAACTCATAATTAAATTTCCATTCATGGAGGTAGTTAAAATACCTCAACAAAGTGAAAATATTTTGAATACATTAGACTATACAAATTCAAGAATATAAGATTATGTGATGAATTCAAGGTAGAAACATAATGTTTTGATAGTAATACCAAGGGGAAAATTCCCACCATTTTACATGTCCTTAGAAAATCATGATTCTACATTACATAATCATCTAGTTGATAGTGGAGCCAATAATAATATCATGCCTCTATCAGTAATGGAAGAACTTGGAATGGAATGCATGAGGTATTACAAAATAAATGAAATCACATATGCCATAGAATCAAGAAAAGTCCCAACCTATGGTGAAATAAAATACTTTTGTGCATGGATAACTGCAGTCCCTCATATTACTACAATTTTCATTGTTATAGTTGTTGATTTGCCTCCAACATATGGCATTGTCCCTGGAAGATATTGGTGCTCACTAATTGGAGGATATTTATGAATGATGGAAGTTGGAAGTTGAATGATGCTTCCAAATAAATATGGGACTATGTTCAGAGTCCCCCAAGAGCATAGGAAGCATGTATCATTAAAAATAAATGAAGTAATGCAAAATTATGTTGATGCTAGAATTGGAAATTATGGTGTTTTAGTAAAGAACAAATAATTATACCCAAGCATGATAAAGAAAACTATTTCCAAGGATTTTGGAAGATGTTATTTGATGGAGAGTGTTCTAATGCTTCTTTCCCTTCAGATGAAAGTAGAATATATATTGGTAACGGGTGACTCAGAGTTGGTTATCAATCATATCAGGAATAAGTACAAAATTAACAAGGAAAAATTAAAACATTATGCAAGAAGAGTTTTTGAACCCATGGATTATTTTAATTATTTCAATATCTCTTTCATTCCTAGAGAAAAGAATCAAAAAGAACATCCATTAGTAGTGGTTGTATCTCTTTTTAATTCAAAAAATTCTCAAAGTAAAAGTACTTTTCATGTAAAGACAATTTTTCGGCCTTCAATGCCTGGTAATCAAGAATATTTGCAAGTTTTTGAAAATGATGAGCATGTTGCAAGTTTACTCACAAATGATGACTTAGTGATATTGAATGATTCAGAAGAGAGTCAAAATCCTCAGAAGGAAATTCATAATTAACTTGTACTCACTTCGAATAACTATGTCAGTTTGGAATCTCTTTTTACAAGAGATTATCAAACAAAGATTCTAGATCCAAAAGAAGAACCATCTATTAGAAAAGTTTAGGAGACACAAAATATCAACATTAGTACTTGTGATTCTCCAAAGTACATAAATCTAGGTACTAGTTGCATTGTTGAAGAAATTGGTCAATATACTCAATTGTTCAAGGAATTTCAAGACATTTTTTCTTGGAGTTATGATGATTTAAAGGAATATGACAAGTTTGTATTTCAGCATATCATACCACTAAAAGAGGGATCAAAACCTTTCAAACAAAAATTAATAATGTTAAATCCCAAGATAAATCCTCCACTGAAAATAGAAACAGAGAAATTAAATAAAGATGGTATAACTTTTTCTATCAGACATTCAGAATATCTCTCAAATCTTGTGGTAGTAGGAAAGAAAAATGGTGAAATTATGATTTTCCTTGATTTCATAGATCTCAATCGAACAAGAATTAAATATAATTGCCCAATCCCTAATATGGAGATGTTGTCGCGACAGGTTACTGGTTTTGCACTAATGTCCATGTTGGATGGATTTCCAGGCTATAATCAATTTCTTGTAACTAAGGAAGATAGACCAAAAATTGCATTCATAACACCATGGAGAACGTATGCTTATGTTAGAATTCCATTTGAATTGAAGAATGCAAGTGCAACATTCCAGATAGAAATGGACCACACTTTCAAAGACATCATCAGAAAATTCATGGTGGACTACCAATATGACCTAACAGTTTATTAAAAATTAAGAGAAATACATATTAATAATATTAGATAGGTCTTTGAAAGGTGTAGAATGTATGGAATATATTTGAATCCCAAAAAGTGTTTGTTTTCCATAACAGAAGGAAATATTTTAGGCCATATTATAAGAAAAGAAGGAATATATATTGACCCAGAAAGAGTAAATGCAACAAATGACCTAAAACCTCCTACATCAAGAAAATGAGTACAACATTTCTTGTTGGTATACTGAGAGGGGGGTGAATTAGTATGAACGCTTTTACCACTTTTAACCACAATATATAAACTTCAACTTATCAGCAGTATATCATCAATGTATCATCTATGATTGCATTCAATATATCATGAGCATATAAACATAAGCAACATCACATCAAATACACAGTACACCAGAATTTACATGGAAACCCAAATAGGAGAAAACCACAAAATGTTTTCTTATATATTTTCAATAATACATTCATTGGAAGAACCAACTTCCCAATTCTCCAGCTACAATTGGAAGGAGGATATGACCCCCTATTTACAAGCTCCAACTTGAAGCAAGATACAACTCCCTGAATTCTCTGGATCCAACTAGAAGGAGGCTACAACCCCCTGATTCTCAGGCTCCAACCTAAAGGAATATCCAACTCCCTATGTTCTCCAACACCAACCGAAAGGAGGCTACAACCCCCTTTCCTTTCCCCATCCTGTCGCCCATAAATATAAGTGTAGACCAAATTGTCACTACCACAATCACTTCCACTACCACTGTCACATCAACCTGTAACATGTTAACATGTCACTATATCCAACCTGTCACTATCACTACCACTATCACATCAACCAACCTGTCATTGTCACTAATATACTATCACCAACCAAATACACTCACATATATATCACCAAACCATTTACATCACTCATCCACCATGTACATCAACCTATACCAAACCATGCATCAACCATGCACCAACACCTATACCAAACCATGCACCAACCATGCACAGAAACTTGTACTAAATCATGCATCAAAAATGCACCAACACATGTACCAAATCGTGCATCAACAATGCACCAACACTTGTACCATATCATGCATAAACCATGCATCACAACATGCATCAACCATGTACCGAAACCTGTACCAACATCACCAAGACATGTACCAATAAAATCACCTCAAGCATATACTAATGCCTCAATAATATACCAAAGGCATGACCATAACACCATCAATATTTAACCAAGATGTACCTCAAACCATGTGCCTCAATCATGTGCCAACATCCATAAATCATGTACCAAGAGATACCATCAAACATGTTCCATATCACTCATATACCATACAACAAACCATATGCCAAGTATCCAATATGTGTCTCTAACAATGTGTCATACCATCACCAAGGTGTATTATGCACAATCACTACCATGACATGCTCAATCATGTACCATAACAACATAAGAATAATCCTAAAAAATAACGCATAAGAATACCTTTGATCTTGTATAAGACCTAATACACAAGATTAAATATATGTAGCTCTTCTTCAACTTCAACAACAAGAGAATAACATCTTCATCAAACTTTACCTCAGTCTCACGGGACTAGTTTTGGATTTGTCAAAAACCTTAACTTTCAATAAGCATAACTATGTACATGTAATGAATAAAGGTTTGAAATTTTAACTACAGATACTCTGATATCTTTCTTCCACCTCCTCAAAATTTGAAGGTCTGAAACTTCTCAGAACGGAAGTTATAGTGAAAATGGAATACCTTACTGAATTATATCCTATTCTAGAGAGACAACTTGTACAACATGCCACTCACTCAATATTTGATATATGATTCTGAAAATCGCAAAAAATATACTCAGGACTTTTATATTTCCAATGAAATTGGTCTTATAGAATTTGGATCCTCTATAAATAATTTATTATTGTTTTACCTGGAACATGTGTTTGAGACTAGTTTCAAGACTAGTCAAAAACCCTATCTTCCACAATGTGTATCTCCAAAAATACATCGACCCAGAAGCTAAACGTTTTACCATAGGTACATTGACATGTATTCTCAACATCCTCCAATTTTCACTATCTGAATCATTCTAGAAAAAATGTTATAGCGAAAATGGTAAGATGACCTTTGAATAGCATACCTTAGAACACATCATCACAAGACTTCAGCCTTTATTAATCCTTAATCCTTTCTTTAAGCATGATATTTTTGGGTTCCATATCATCAATTGACATTTCTAAAGTATCTTTTGTAGCTCTGTGGATTCTGTCAATTCTGGAAGGTGATACGCATCTAAGATATAACTGTGAACAAGATTTTCCTTAGATTCTTTTATTTTTTGAATTAATTCTATCAAAAATTAATCTTCTGGATTTTTTATCAAATAAGGCATTTTGTACAATGAAGGATTCCTCCTCTGAAAACAATTCTTCTTGAATTGCAATATTGGCTGCAACTTCCTTACTTTATTGCAATCTCTTTTCATCATTCGGAAATTATTATTCTCGATGTCAACATCCATGTCCATATCTTCAAGGATAATCTATTTCTCAAGTACATGTTGTTCTACCTCTTGTTGATAATTTTTTCTTTTTATTTTAACTTGGAATTTATGAGACCGCTCCAACCTTCCCTTCGAAGACTTTTTTTCGCCTCCATCATCAGAATTATTAGTTGAATATTTATTTTTTCCTAGTGTTGTTGACTGAAAGCTTTGCCTGGGTGGGTCACTTTTCTGTGAAACATTGGGAGAGTGAGTATGTCTTTCATTTTCCACTCGTCCCCTTTGTTTATGCTTATATGTAGTACTAACAATAGTCTCAATATCATATTTTTTCCTTTCTACAATTGGTGTTGGCGGGTCCTGACTATCACCCTCCTCTTCTTCAAATAAAAATGTATTAGAAAGTGAATTGCTAAATCCAACAGACTTCTTGTGGTCGATAAAAAGATGATTCAGGTCAAAACCCTTGATCTCTTCTACAAATTTTAAATTGTATTGGTCCAACTGTATTGCAAATTCATCAATTTTAGAAATGATTCTTAGTAAAATTTCCTCAATTCTCCATGGAAATGGAATGAATTTTCTCTTCCTTTTCTCGTAGAAGAAATGTACCCAAAACTTGTACTCTCTAGCAACCTATATGGAAAACATTCTATCTAGAACATAATAAAGGAGATAAATGTAATTTTCACGAGAACAATAAATTCTCACCATATTGTAATATTCCATTTTTTCAATGCTCCCTTTTTTATCTAGGAAGGTTGATGCTTCCAAGGACAATCTAGATGTATTCAATCTGAAGATAAGTTTTTTGAAAGAAGATACAAATCCATTGTAAAGTTTGTAAAAATGATAAGTGGCCTTTTGTTTCAATAAGGCATGATACCACATTGGTACTAGACCAATTTTACAGTTAAATCTTCTTTCGACACTCAAACCCTTAAAGACATGATAGTAACTAATAGAAAACATCAAATAGGAAGGCATATAAAATGTCTTATTATTCTTGAAATTTGATAATTGTGACGAGAATTCCCCAAATATAATATCCGCATAGTCAAAGATTACTTGTTCATGAACTGTGAAATATTGAAGATAAAGAGCCAACCAACGAATGGTTGTTGTGGATTCTTGACCTGTAACTATGGCGAAAATCCATGATATCTCTCAGTAAGTATTTTTAAGTAAATTGGCCTGAATTTTTTATATATCCTCTAGCATTATTGCAGGATCTTCGTGATATTCCTGCATGGGTTCTAGTCCATTATCTCTTTCCTTCAAGAAGCTTATGGCTTCATCTCCCTTGAACGTGATTGTTGGATATGGGAGATTTAACATTCTTTTGAAAATTGACGGTGATAAAGAAACAAGAGATTCGCCTTGGAGTTGAATTGTCCTCCAACTTTGATCAAATTTGTCGATGCACCAGGAAACTATTTCTCTAGAATCAAATACCTCAGGTACGCATCCATCTAAGGCAATGCCTAATGTCCAAACTATGTTTCAGTTTCTTTCTGGTAATGGAAATGATAAATAATACCAATAGGATCTCAACCATTGGAACCTGTGGTCTTCTCATCCAAATAAATTCAGAGTATCCCCGCAGAATTGTTCTCTTCTTCTCATAGTCATTTTGATAAAGTTAGTGAACTCGTGTACAATGATTTAGGATGTTAATTGCAAAGTAAATTATTTTTTGATAATATAACTCAAATATATTTTTTAATGGAAGGATTAATGTGAATTAAATGGAAAATTAACTCAAGAAGTCTTCCCTTAATAATGGCCTTTTAAATATTTAATTAATCATTATCCTCCGTAAAATTAGCATTAAATGTGTCTTGGAGAAAGTGATACATGTATTGCAGCATAGGATCAGATTTGGATATCAAGATATAGTATAACTACGATGAACACGAGGTGGAAACTGAAAAATGGTTAAGTGTAGGAATTTATCAACCAGACATAGAGAGGAGAATATTTCAAAGTTTTCACAACCCATGAACCTACGTTGATATGGAAAATTGGTTAAGTGTCAGGCTATCAAGAGATTTAAGAGCATATCCTGAAAATAGCTAAGTATTATAGATCGGTTGGACTTGTACTCACGACAATAAAATGAATCCAAGAAGTGCTTCAAACCCACGGTGGAAAAGGAACTCGAAAATATTTTAAGTATAGTGCAATATGGGGATCACAGAATATAAATTGCATTCTGGTGACAGTGAAGGAACGGACTAGAGTGAAAATAATGAGACCAACACGCGGACCCACTGTTCCGCAAAGATCTTAATAATAAGACTAAGTATTGGTGCAATTTTCATGCAGCGAAAAATACAAGTGCATTTTGAGTCATGCAGAACTTGATGGATATGAGTCGTGAACCTGCCATAAACCGACAAATTTTCTAAGTAAAAGAAAAGATAAAAGGAAGAAAGTATTAACCTATATACATGTCAACAGGTAACAAATGAGTAGCTATAAATGTAACTAATCCATGCAATTGACTTCTCCTAGGTAGTTTTTAGGAAGCAAGAAGGTTAGATAGCACATGCATACAAACAAAATAACCAGATTAGTCTAAGTCATGAATTTACATACATAAACAATTCATCGTCTCAAGGAAAAGAAGACAAGGCAGAATAAAGAAGGTTGTAATAAATATTTTGATTTGCATAAGAACATTCTATAACCAAAAGGACATTCTTACAGCACATGTAAATAACATACAGTTTGTCGAAATTAGTTTACAGCAAGAAACCATCTACAATAGTTATTCTCTCTAAAAAATGGCCATGAGGGATTCTGAATATTAATTCTCAATGTAGTTTTCGAAAGTACAATGCTTGGAGAGCCTTTTAAAAATGGGAATATTCCTTTACTTATAGTAGTTTTAGTAATTGTTGAAAGTGTCTTCTTGGATTCTACAAGAAGAGTATTTGGAAAGAGGTTGAGTTTTCGAAAATATTCTTCATGTCCCTCATCAAATTGGCTATGAAATCTTGGATCATAGTCTGAATCTTGACCAGTTGGATGAGGTGTTCCTTCATTAATTTTGTTTTCACCTTCATAGTTTCTTGAGCTCTCTCCTATATCTAATTCATATTTTGTTGAATTTATTCAAGGGGTTGCTCCACTGTATTTTTTTCCCAAGCTCTTCGATGGGAGGAAGAGATCTTCATTTCCTTTTCAGCCCTTTCCTCAGATTGTTGGCATAGATCAAGGGAAGCATAAACGATCCTTATTTCACCTTTTGGAGAATGAGGCAGCTCATCTGGAGCATTCAATTTCTCAATGATCCATCGTTGCATTCATTTAATCTTTCCCGGATGGTGGTGAACTGGACGCTCTTGGATTGGACACGGATATAATGATCTATTATTTCTTCTACCAACTACTGCAAAACTTGAATATGGGCATACATATACGTAGCAGTCTCCTCAATCTATACACTTACCTTATCATAAATCATTGAGGCCTAATTCATCTTTCTTTTCATGCCTGAGTTATTTCTCCAACTCTTTAATCCTTCCATCCTTTTCTTCATTTTGATTGAAAAAATTCTTGAGGGTTTATTACATTGCTATGGTGAAGGTGGTTCCATCGGATGCTATGGAAAGCGTGTCTTTTTTAACTTCCTTTTTTACTGAAGTCTCTATGATGACTGACAATGGGTTTCCTTCGGTAACCAGAATCTTCCTAGTATGTTGATGCATAATTCTTCCTGTGGCTTTGTCGAATGTGAACCTCTTCAATTTTTCCACCTTACTAGGACTATAAGGTGTGTGGATCCCCAATCCAAGTTCACCAACTAGGGGGTGACACCATTAAGGGTAATTTCTGACGATTATTTGGGGATGTCGATGTCCATAGGAGAAGCATCATTATTTATCACTTCTTCATCCTTATTTCTTTGCTCTTCTTCAACTGCTTTTTTTGTAGCTTCATCTAATGCCCTTTTCTCAACTACTTCTTTCACCTCTACTTTTTTTGTCATCATTGTTGTTGTTTTTGTTGTTGCATCAACTTCTACTTTGGCCTTGGATTCCTCTATCTTTCATTTCTTCTCAACAGTGTCCTCTTTCTTCTTTTCTTTTCTGTCATTTCCTCTTCTCCCTATGCTAATCCAGAATGCATAGTTGTTGTTGTGGCTTTCACTCCCAATGTTGTCTCTTCTTCATCTCTCTTTAGTGTCTTTCCTGGGATTTTTCTTCATCCGAGATCCTACCCAAAGGTTTTCCTTTCTGTCTAGAAATACTTAGTCATATGTTCAGGCACCCCAATGGACCCCTTCCTCTTCCCATGTGGCTAAAGTGTATTCCCAACTGTGTTTTTGTTTTCTGCAATATTCTTTGACTACTTCCTAATTTGGGTCAATTCTTTCGAACCTTTCTTTTTCAAAGTGGAATGATAGAAATGTTTCTACCTTGGCTTAAGCTTACTTGATGCCTCTGAAGGAGTATGATCTTACCCATAATGGTAAAGGGGGATAGATTTTCTTCTTATCTCGATAGAGTGTTTCCCTAACTCCATGGATCATGGTCTGATATGTGATATCTTGCAATACCAACCTATCAGTTACATACCTTGGGAGAAGATGAGGAGATTTAATGGTGGCTCCATATACCCTTTTTTATGTCCCATGCTCCAAGAGATACCAATATCCAATTTTCGGTACTATCTTTAAGGAATTTTCATGCAGGCATGGATTAAGTGTGTCGAAGATGAACTGGTAAAGTGGTTCCAAGAAGTAATCAAAAATATTGTGATACTCAGTCATGTATGTATGTTCTTAGAGAACTTTGTAGTATATGTGTATGGGAGGGTCGGTTGGCTACCAGGCCCATCCCATATTATGATATTGATGGCATATACGCACCATGTCAAGCAGGTAGGAGGACATGTGAAATATAGGAAAATCATTGGGGGTGGTCTCCTTGATAGTCCTGATGAATTCCTTTATATATGTTGACGGGATATCAACCCAATTAAAGCATGACCTAGTGTCAGCGTAGAAGTATATTAGGGGCATCAGGAATAAGGAGAAATTTGATGCATCATGCTCCCCATATAACATAAATATCATCACCATAATGTATTTGTATGGTTTCATCATCGAACTAGTAGGGTATTCATCTAAGGGTCTTATTTTGAATGTCTTTTCAAGCTTGTACCATATCTTGAAAAAATAGTTTTCCTTGTGTGGAAATTTCGTAGTGATCTCTTTGTCCAATGAAAAAGCTCATTTCTCTAATGTTGATGTTGTTAGGAAATCAAATTCACTTCCACACTAATCCTAGTAGAAGAGAAGAAGAATTTAATCAAGAATGAAAATGGCACAAGCAATCACACAGTACACCAAGATTTTACCCTGGAAACCCTTAACCAGGAAAACCAACATTCCTTTGAGCATTCTTCTCTCTTGTTTTCTTATTCAATTAGAATAAAAGGTTACATGTCTAAACTTGGTCCACACCTAATATGAAATTGACATCATACCCTCTTTCCTCTACAAGAAAAACCCTATAGCCAATTCAGCTTACATATGCATGACCAACAACCTACAATTACACATGCATTAACCTGTATAAGTGAATTCTATGATTACCCTTTACAGTGTTGAAACATGCCTCTTTATAGGATTTACAAAAAGAAAACCCCTAAATATTAGTGCCAAAAACAACTAGCAGATCCATGCATATCATTGGCTACAAATCTCGCAAATGTCGGGATTTTGTTACAGTCGACTCCAAGTCGGGTTTACCAGTAGACTACTAGTCGGCCTTCATTTGGTCTCTATTTGTTCGTCTCACACCCGCACTTTGACCTCTTGTCAATTTACTTACTATCGATACATATCTTCGACATTTAATTTACCCGACCGACTCCCTTGACCTTCGACTTGTTTTCAATCCACCTCAACATTGACCTGTTGTTGATCCACCTCAACTTTGACCATTAGTCAATTCACCTCGACTAGAATTTCACTGCAAATAATATAACAACCAATCATTCTCCCACTTGTTGTCTTCTTTGTTGAAACATGAGATTCTTGAACTTTCGTTCATAGACCCAGGGAAGCAATGCCCATTGCCTCTTTGGACCAAGAGAACTTCACAGCACTGACATACTTGGACAATGAGTCTGTTATGTTTTCCAAAGTGTCTACTTTCTCCACTAGCACCTTGTTACTTTCCACCATGCCTCTTACAAAATGGTATTGTAAATCAATGTGATTATTCTTTGAATGATAAGAAGGGTTCTTTTCCAGAAATATTATGCTTTAACTATTGCAACTTACCTTCATAGCTCTCTGCTCAAACCTGATTCCTGAATACAACCTTTGAAGCCATACCACTTATTTTCTTCCATGAGTGGCCACCATGTATTCAAATTTTTTTGTTGAAAAGGCTACAATCACCTATCTCTTACTCATATATCTTATTGCTCCACCGAACATCTTGAAGACATATACGTTGGTCGACCTCTTTCAATCTATATCTATAACCCAAACGATGTCAAAAAATCCATGTACATTTAATTTACCATTGTCACCTCCAGGTTTTCCTTGATAGAATATAGCATAGTCCTTCATGCCACACACATACCTAAATACTCTCTTGATAGTTGTCTAATGCTCCTTTCTAGGTGTCGACATGTACCTAATCAATAGTCCCGTTGCATGGTAAATGTTTGGTTGAGTTCAGACCATTGAATACTTTAGACTACCAACCGCACTTGCATAGGGAACATGTGCCATGTACTATATTTCTTCTTGTGTCTTTGCACATTGTTCATCAGTAATCCTTTCTCCCACAGTAATTGGAACCTTCACCGGTTTGCAATCCTACATGTTGAATCATTTTCGAAATGTTTCAATATACTTCATCTGATTCAACTAGAGCTTTATACCGGCTCGATATCTCTTAATCTTTGTTCCCAGAATGAAGTTAGTTGCATCGATATCCTTCATGTCGAACTTGGAGGATAGATACTTGTTCACCTCCTTTATTGAATCCATGTTGTTTCCAATCAGCAACATGTCATCCACATACAAATCTACATATATGAAACGCCCACCTTCTTCCTTGGAATATATGCAATGGTCATCTTTTCTTCTCACAAATCCCAAACTATGTATGTGTCAAAATTCTACTACCACATCCTTGGCGATTGATTTAGACCATAAAGGGATATTTTGAGTTTGCACACCAACTCTTGCTTGCCCTTTACTACAAATCCTTTAGGTTTTTTCATGTAGATTTCTTCTTCTAGGTCCCCATGTAGGAACGATGTCTTTACATCCATATTTTCTATCTCCAGATAAAATGTTGTAGCCAGAGACATTAGTACTCTAATGGAAGTTAGTTTTGCAACAAGGGAAAAAATATCACCGAATTCGACTCCCTCGAATTGGGAATATCCTTTCTCTACCAGTCGATATTTGAACTTCTCGACTTGTCATGTGGCATTCATTTTCTTCTTGAACACCCACTTGATACTGACGGGATTTCTTCCACTATGTAACTTGACTAAATCCCATGTCTCATTCTTGTACAAGGATTCCATCTCTTCGACCATGGTGTCCTTCCAAAGTTTACCCTCTACTGAGTCGACTCCCTCACTAACCTACTTGGGATCATCGTCGATGGAAGTTAACATGAATGTGGAATGGAATTTGGTCAGACTATACCTTTCAACTGGTTTTCTTACTCTTTATGATCGCCTTATCACGAGAATCAGTTGTTCCACATCTTCCTCAGATTCAGTCCACTCATCTGAATCATCATCTTCGTTCCTTAGTTCAAACTACATCATATCAGGATTATTCTCGGTCTGAATAGCTTCCTCAGGATCAGACTTAACTATGACTTCTCTGAAGACCACATCTCGACTGTACATTATTCTCCTTGATGCAGGATCCCAAATCTTATATCCTTTCATCCCTTCTTTTTATTCGATGAAAATACATTTGACTTCCTTATTGTCCATATTTCTCATCTTTTCCTTGGGAACATGCACAAATGCATCATAGCCAAATACTTTGAGATGTGCCATTAAAGCCTTATTACCAAACCAAACCTCATTTGGAGTTGTGTTGACTAGTGCCGACAAAGGAGACATATTCACCAGATATCTTGTAGCCTCAACTGCCTCCACCCAGAATTCTTGTGTGAGACCAACACCATTGAGCATGCTCCTTGCCTTATCCATCAACGTTCTATTCATTTTCTCAGAAAATCCATTTTTTTGTGGGGTATATGGTGTGGTATTTTAGCGTGTTATTCCACATTTCTTACAAAACTGATCAAATTCCTTTCCACAAAATTCACCACCATTGTCAGTTCTCAGCACTTACATCCTCTTCTATGTCTGGTTTTCCAAAATAATTCTCTGTTACGTTTACTAGCACTGACAAAGGAGACATATTCATCAAATATCTTGTAGTCTCAATTGCCTCCACCCAAAATTCTTGTGTGATCCCAACACCATTAAGCATGCTCCTTGCCTTATCCATCAACGTTCTGTTCATTTTCTCGGCAACTCCATTTTGTTGTGGGGTATATGGTGTGGTATTTTGGCATGTTATTCCACATTTCTTATAGAAATGATCAAATTCCTTTCCACAAAATTCACCACCATTGTTAGTTCTTAGCAATTTAATCCTCTTCTTTGTCTGGTTTTCCACAAGAGCTTTAATTCTTAAATCTATCAAAAACTTTTGATTTATTCCTTAGGAAATATAACCATGTCTTCTTGGAAAATTCATCTATGAAGGAGACATAGTACATGGATCCACCAAGTGAAGGCACTATAATCGGCCCAAACACATCACTATGCACCAGTTCTAGAATCTCATTTTCTCTTGTCTCTCCAAATGGGAACCTCACTCGACTTTGTTTTCCATATATGCAATGTTCACAAAATTTGACTTCTAAACCACATTTAGGAAAACCTTCCACCATACCTTTTATTTGCATATATCGAAGTCATTTTTCTCCAATGTGTCTCATCATCTTGTGCCATATCCTGGTCGGGTCTATTTCATCATGTCTTGTCAAGTCGATTTGAACCAACTTAGCTCGATTCGAGTTGGGTTGTGTTGACATCGAATCAATTCAAGTCGCAGTCAAGTCAATTTCAGTAGAAACGATTTTGGTGCATCCAATCAGGTTGACATTCCCTAACAACTTGTACAGGGTACCAATCCAAACTCCTTTCATTAATACCATCACACCTCTAACCATCTTGCATGAATCCATTTAAAATAGAGTATGCAATCCTACATCACTCATCTTGCTGACAAATATTAGATTTCTTGACAAACCTGGAATGTGTAGAACACCTGGAAGGGTTCTTTTCCTCCCATCCTGCAGTGTTAGTCAGAATCTTCCCCGTCTGAAAATTATGGTTTTCGATTCATCCCCCAATAACACATCACCCCCATCATATCTTTCATATTCATAAAACCATTCTTTATGTGGTGTCATATGATAGGATTCTCTTGAGTCAATCAACCAAACATATTGATCTAACTATGTACTGGTCGATGCCAGGTCACATCACCTCCCTTTTCTAAGGTCATATTTCTCTCAGTCGACTGCTTCTTGTCAGATCCAACACCGAATTGTGTTGCCTTCGACTTACAATCATTTTTATGATTCCCGGATTTACCGCATTTCCATCATCTTCGCGTCAACTGAACCATGGATTTAGATCTACCCTTCGACTTAAACTTTCTACCGGAGAATCTTCCTTTATCTATGTCTATCAGTCAACCTCTCACTACCATAGCATCTTTGGTCAATCCTTCCATGTTCTTCCTTCTCATTTCTTCTGACACCAAAGAAGCAACCACATCCTCTAGTACTAGTGTGGTTTTATTGCTCCCAATAGCCACGACTAAGCTATCCCAGGAGTTTGGCAAAGAACATAATAGGATGATACACTTATCCTCATCAATTATCTTAACATCCATAAATGATAACTGGATTAATACGGTATTAAACATATTTAAATGCTCAGTCACCAAAATTCCATCACTCATTCTCAGAAGATACAATTTCTTTATGAGAAACAGCTTATTTACTAGAGATTTTGATTGGTATAAGCTTCCCATCTTGTCCCATAGTTTCTTGGTTGAATATTCACCTGATACATTCAGCAGCACCGAATATGCAAGACAAAGTTGAATCATACTTCTTTCTCTTCTTTCGATTTTCTCCCATTCTTTCATCGACATGCATGTTAGTTGGGTACCTGGATGGACTATTGTCCATTGTTCTCGATCTACAAGAAGATATTCCATTTTAAGCTTCCAAAGCTCAAAAAATTTCCCATTGAATTTTTCTATCTCTATTCTATAATTGCTCCCATTCTTTACCACTATCTCTAACATGATTTATTACTTGCGAATCTTATTGTACCTAGGTTTTAGTTCTCAGATTCAAGATTTGCAAATCAAGATATGATATACTTGCCAAATCATAACACTACTCTAATAAATCACTTATCAGGGCAGACCTAAGATCTGATACCACATGTTAGGAAATGAAATACACGTCCACACTAATCCTAGCATAAGAGAAGAATAATTTAATCAAGAACACAAATGACACAAGCAATCACACAGTACACCGAGATTTTACCCTAGAAACCCTTAACCAGGAAAACCAACATTCCTTTAAGCATCCTTCTCTCTTATTGTCTAATTCAATCCGAATAAAAGGTTACATGTCTAACCTTAGTGCACACCTAAGACACAATTGACATCATACCCTCTTTCATGTGCAAGAACATCCCTGTATCCAATTCATCTTACATATGCATGACCGACAACCTACATTTGCACATGCATTAACTTGCATAAGTGCATTATATGATTACCCTTTATAGTGTTAGAACACAACCTTTTATAGGCTTTACAATAGGAAAAAACCTAAATATTGGCGCCCAAAAATATTTACATATCCATGCATATCATTGGCTACAAATCCTAGGATTTTGTTACAGTTGACTCCAAGTCGGGTTTACCAGTCAGCCTGCATTCAGTCTCTAGTTGGTCATCTCACACCCACACTTCGACCTCTTGTCCTTTGAATTAACATCGATATCTTCAAATTCGAATTTACCTAGTCAACTCCCTCAACCTTCGACTTGTTGTCTATCTACCTCAACTTCAACCTATTGTCGATCCACCTCAACTTCGACTGTCAGTAGATTCACCTCGACTAGACTTTCACTGCAAAGAATATAACAACCTATTGAAAGCAGTCCAAAGAGGAAATAAAGGCTATTTTTGGAAAGAAGGCATGCATGAGGGAAGCAACAGCTGGAAGGAAGAGCAACACACACACATGAATGAAATACCTAAGGACATTAGGTTTATGTTTTTTGCAATACATTGTAATGGTTGGCAAGCCAGAAACATATAAATAAAGATACCTAAGTCTCATAGGGAGAGGCTAGTGAAGAAACCGTAGAGACCAGAGTTGGATGGGATATAGGGAGTCTAGGGGAGGAGTCATGCTTTGATATCTAGTTGTAATATGTTGTTATACAACCTAAATTTGTAAGTTGTTGAGATAGAGAGGAGTAAGGAAGGTATATCTTAAGGGTTAGATTGCAGGTGGAGGAGCCTGGTGCGATCTAGTCTGCCTCACAATAGATCTTGACTTGACTGGAAAGAGTTGTAAAGTGTGTGACGCAGTAGTTTTGGAACGCTATAATAAAAGAGCTGAGAAGATAGATCTTTGTGGACATGGACTAGGAGGGGGTGAACCACGGTAAAACCTTTGTTATGTGATTGAATGCATGTGTTCCCTTACTATTTTAAAGTAGTTATTGATATGCTAAATGAATGAGTTGATTATATTCCATGCATCATCGTAAATGATAGTTTATTGTGTTAATAAGTTAAAATAGAACTCTCAGCACACTATTTCTCAGATCCCCACTCAATCCTAGACTACAGACACTTGAGTAGTGTAGTCACCCATTAAGACTATCTCAGGTGAGACTACACGGTGCATTATGTGCACTGTGTTGCCTTCTGGTTTACCAGGAGGGTCGATAGTTTTAGAGATTTTGTTGGAACTCCAATAGACATGAACCATGGGTCAAGCGTATTAAAGATATAAACTCAGATATATAAGTACTAACCAACAAATGGTTATGTTGTCGTTGGTTGGAACAATATAGGATTGAGTAGATGGGATCTATAAGATCTGCGGAAGGTGGGTCAAAAGAATACTAAATCCGACGACGAGAAGGTGAAAAGAATGATCCGATAGAAGGGGATGTTGAGACCATGGAATCCCACCAAAGAAGAAATTGAAAGCTGGTTGAAGACAAAAGAGTTTGAGTTTGTGCAGAAAGATAACAAAAACCCTAGACTAACACCGTGCAAATATCTTGAGAAATACGTGTTTACTGATTTACATGAAGTCTTTTTCTGTGATTTTCCACACTTATTGCAGGAGTGGATACTAAGGTTGAAGGATAACCACATGATGAACCGCATCCAGCATTTAGAGTGGACCCCAATTCAGATTGAGCAGTTACAATAGGTGAACAACAAATTCACCCGCGCAGTAGATTTTTGGCTCGACAGTATTGTAGCAGGTTTTATAACAGAGTTTGTGGTAGATACAGCGAATTCGTACAGCACAACGGAGCAATATTTTATACGTGGTCCTCGAGGAAGGTATATTATATCATTGTATACTTCTATTAAGATAATTCTATACAACAAAGGGGTAATGACAATGGAGTCAAAAATATAAACTTCCCTGCATGCATGGGGGAGGGGGGGAAGCACTAACAGGAAGATGATAAATGGAAGGAGGAAAGGATAAGGGAAAGAAGGAGGAACCCTTAGACCCAATCATTATGGACAATGACCAGATCAAGTGGATCATGGCGACATCTCAAAAGACATGTAGTGGATTAACCTACCAATACAAGGTGAATACCAAGAAGAGAGTCGTAGCCACGAAGGAAGGCTTGGAAAGTGATGAAGAAGAGTTATAGGATCTCCAGGTTGTGGATCAGATTGAGGAAATCATGTGTGTAACATATGAGAGGAAGACGAGAGGTCCAATAATGAGAAGAGAAGGCAGAAATCCTATCCATATTAATGTTGGTGTGGAACCCATAAACCCATGTGCGACTAATACACCAAAGAGAACACCACCGTTTAGACCACCGAATTTTGGGAGAAGAAATATAGCAGGAAGTACATATACACAAGGCACAAAAACTAGAGGAGCCAATTCAAGAAGCACTAGTCAAGTATCTACACCGCGCAGAGGTAATAGTTCAACGTTCAGGATGGCAGGACACGATCCCACCATCATTTTACAATAATTCAAAGGAGAAGCATCGGAGGACCCGAAAAAATATTTGTTTATATGTGAAAATATTTGGGAAGCAAAACAGATCATAGATTAAGATACTAAACTCGCACAACTAGCGATTACACTAAGGTATCGTGCACTGGATTGGTATATGAGTTTAGCTACAAACAATCCACCAAGGACAACCAGAACGATTGCAGACATCAAGAAATTGATGATAAAAGAGTTACAGAATACAAGCTCAAAAGATCAGTACATGAACGAGATGATAGAAATTAGACAGAAAGCAGGAGAATCTGTATGGGAGATTGACCAAAAATTCAAGTGAATGAAAGGAAAGTTGAAATATCTCATGACCGATATGCACCACAAGAACATGTTTGTCAATTCACTGTGACCACACTTAAAATGCCCATTGCGACAACATAAGTTTCATACATAGGCAGAGGCTCTGCAGGAAGCCCTACAACTGGAAGAAAATCAATATCAGTAGACAAATCCAACCATCGAAGAACTAAAGGAGTATTTGAAGAACTTAACATTCCAGCTAAACCAAAACAAAAGTAAGGACAAATGAGAAGTCGTTTGGTGTACCACATGCAGGACGGAAGGACACCACAAGAATGAATGTCCAACATTCACGCAGTATATGGAAGAAGGAATGCCAAATCAGTTACCAACAGGAGGACTATGGTGTGAAATCTGTAAGAAGTTAGGCCATGATCCATATCATCGCCCAATGATGCATAAATACCAAACAGTCCTAAATATTTCATATTGGAACTTTTGTAAGTCAGTGGGCCACGATGACAAATATTGTAGAACGATGGATTTGATGCATGAGAGGACATTAGATGCATATAGGGTGCAGGCATAAATTTTGGCTGGGCAAGTTGCACCACAATTTAACCAAGTTTCATCCCCATACAACACTGTGCATCAGCAGTATATTACTGCGCAACAACCCTATAATATCACGTAGCCATAGTACAACACAGTGCAACCTCAGTACAATACCATGCAGTAGAATCAGGATCCTATGTATAACAGGCTGAGAGGAGATCGAGTTGGCTACAGAGGTGGAGGACGAGCGAGAGGAGGCTTTGGAAGAGGTAGAGGACCAGTGGTATGTCAAAACTGTCAACAACTGGGACATTATGAAAGGGAATGTCCACTTCCACCAGCGACTTGTATGTATTATTGTGCATCGGATCATGACACGGAAGAATGTCCTACATTACTAGGGAAGATCCAGGAAAAGAGGAACAAGAAAAACCAGAATGTTCAATGGATTTTAGTTGAAGAAAGGGATGAAGGATGTAACATCAACATAGTTACACGTGGAGGAGATAAAAAAGGAAACGATGTAGTCCAACAAGAACCAGTACAACACCAATGGGTGAAGAAGAATGTCGAACCAAGGAGACAGTTTGACGTGCAGAACAAGAAGGAACTATTTCAGCAAGCCGGACAAGAATTCATGAAGCAAGACATTGCGTCGACTTCAACTGTGCAAATGAGCAAGGAAGCGTCAGAGTACGAGATGCCTCCATTGTTGGATCATACCAAAGAAATGCATCCCCTGGGACAAGTAAGTATAATCAAAGGCTTTTTAAAATCATGTGTAAAACTATTGATTGATCCATCCACTGTCAAAATATTGCAAAATATGTTAGAAAAATGTAGCATAGAGACAGAAGGAAAACTAGAACAAAAAACAGTCAATCACCTACATACAAGGAGAAGAACAAGTAGGGAGTTTAGGCTAAATTCCAACATCAGAGATTTCAACATGGGAGATATCATATTGGATCTAGGATTTGAAGTCAATGTACTACCAAATAAGAAATGGAAATGTATGGGAGAGCCCACATTGGGATATTCACCTATTCAACTAAAACTAGCAAACCAACACAGAGTCCTACAAATTGGTAGACTGAAAGGAGTGACAGTAGACCTGGATGGAGTGCATACTAAAGAAGAATTTGAGGTGATTGAAATAGTGGACGGTAAAACACCATATACAACATTGCTTGGCTTGGATTGGGAATTTGATAACCAATAAATAATCAATTTAAAAACACAAAAAATGACATTTGAGTCAGGAGAATACAGGGTCATCGCACCATTGGACCCATCAGAAGGGGAAAGGTTTGTAGAACCCACTTTCTTAGACTTAGAGGAAATCAGTCAGTTGTACAGAACAACTATGCACAATGAGGATTACGTAAACCCAACTGAAGATGGGATACTCAGTTGGCGGAGCATTACATCATGTGCGATAGACTCAGATACAAGTTTAGAGAACTGGAAACAAAGGCTACATGAATTTTCTGCAAGAAGGTGCACAAGAATAGACCACGTAGTAAGATGGGTAGGCACGGAGATAAGGGAACCACCCAGTTTGCATGGAGTGAATGACCTTAAAGTATTATTGGCACAGTATGAGGATGAAGTGTTAGGAAATCAAAAACTCATAGCACTCGACATAGCACTCAATGCCACACCTGCAAGATGGTGGGGCACACACAAAGAAACAATCACAGATTGGTACCAATGTAAGCGGTTACTACGCATAAGGTTTGGCGCAAAACAGAAAAGCAACAAGAAGAAAAAGTATGATGGATAGGGGACACCAGCGGAACACTTGGATAAGTGCAGAGCATTGTGGAAAATGACACCCCCAGAGGAATGGCCTCATCATTTCATACATACCTTAGAAGGCATACCAGCAAACTGGTATACAGACCAAGAACTGCGCAGAGGAACTATGAGTTGGAAGGTATTGCAACATAATTTTATAGTCACTTTATCATTCGAGCATGAGAACCCCAACATATATGCAGCACTTAATCACATAAGAGGGGTGATATTCATTAAGGAACCAGAAGTCGAAATCATAATAGAAGAACAACAGCGGAACAAACAGATAGTTAAATAAATGACGTCATGTTACCATGTGCAGGAACAAGCACCAGATGAAGACGATCCATGCGATATTGAGATTAAGGAAGAAGAAGGAGAAAGAGAAGTGGAAGGTCCACCTCTAGAATCAGAAGTGATTGTTGAGACGATCAAGGTGAAGAAAGTCAACATTGGGACAGTTGAGAACCCCAAAATGGACAGGATTGGAGACTACTAGGATGAGTAAACAGTGGAAATCATAATAGAGTTACTGCACGAGTACAATGACCTGTTCCCCATGAAATTTAAAGAAATGAAGGGCATAGCAGGAGAGCTGGAAGAAATGAAGATACCCCTTAGAGTTGAAGCAAGATCGATCAGACAATGACCATACAGACTAAGCCCGATATATAAGCAGAAAGTTAAAGCCGAGATCGATAGAATGCTTGAAGCTGGAATCATAGAAACTGTGGAGGAATCAGAATGGATAAGCCTAATGGTAGTTCAGGAGAAAAAACAAGGCGAGATAAGAATATGTGTCGACTAGAGTAAGTTGAATGATGCATGCCTACATGACCCGTTCCCTACACCATTCACGGATGAAGTGTTGGAGAACGTAGGAGGACACGAAGTTTACTCATTAACTGATGGGTTTTCAAGATACCACCAGATCAAGATAGCACAGGAATACAGATACAAGACCATGTTTTCTAAATAATGGGGATCACACCAATACACAGTCATGTTGTTTGGATTAAAGAATGCACCAGTAATATTTTCCAGAGTACTCATCGCTGCATTTGAGTTTATCCACTCGTTTCTAGAGGTATACTTGGGTGATTGGACAGTCTATAGTCTATTGAAAAACTATTAGAGGTCTTGCGGCTAATGTTAGAAATATGTAGGCAATGCCAGATATCATTAAACATCAAGAAATGCATCTTCAGAACATTGTTTGGGATACTATTGGGCCATATAGTGTGCAAGCAAGGTTTACTAGTAGATCCTGCAAAGATTGCGGTAATTGTTAACTTTCCACCACCAAAGACAGTCCGTCAACTAAGAGTGGCATTGGGATACACAAGATACTACAGAAAATTTATCAAAGGGTACGCGTAGATTACCACGCCAATGGAGAAACTGTTAAGGAAAGATACAAAGTTTCAATGAAATGAAGACTATCAACATGGTCTGGATACACTGAAAGAAAAAATGGTCACCGCACCAATACTAGTATTTCCATATTGGGAAAAGACATTCCATGTACATGTAGATGCATCAGCCATAGCACTTGAGCTATTTTGGCGTAGCCATGAGTAGAAGATTTGGATCACCCTATAGCATTTGCGAGCAGAAATCTATCAGAATCAGAACAAAACTATAACACTACAGAGAAGGAAGTCCTAGCTATGGTCTACGCACTGCATAAATTCAGACATTACTTATTGGGAAAACATTTTAAGATGTTTACAGATCACTCAGCCCTTAAATACCTAGTCAACAAGCCAGTGTTGGGAGGGAGAATATGTCGATGGTTACTATTGTTTCAATAGTTTGATTTCGAAGTAATAGTCAAGCTAGGAAAGTTGAATGCAGGACCTAACCACCTATCAAGGGTCACAAATGGAGAAGAACCTATAAACATAGAGGAAAACTTTCTGGATGCACAGTTAGTTTTAGTCCATATTGCTGACGGATACTTTGAAGAGATCATCTAGTACTTAAGCACATGTACTGCACCATAGGAATATAACACTGCGCATAAGAAAAACCTAGTAGTCTGGGTTGCAGACTATCAATAGATCGAAGGACACTTATACAAAATTGGCATAGATAGCATCTTGCGAAGATATGTGCTAGAACATGAAAGATCAAGGGTTTTAGCAAAAACACATGAGGTAATAGAAGGAGGACATTACGTAGGAAAAGATACCACGCAGAAGGTATTCTGCGTAGGACTATGGTGTCCAACCATTCACAGAGAATTGAAGTAATACTGCCAGAGATGTGATGTCTGTCAGAGGGTTGGTAAACCCAATAGAAGGGATAAGATGCCATTGCGACCACCGATAACTTTACAGGTATTCAAAAAATGGGAAATAGACTTTGTGAGACCAATTAACCCACCATCAAAGAAGATGGGATCAAGGTACATTATCACCATGACAGAATACCTGACAAGATGAGAAAAAGTGGCACTAGTGAAGGATTGCAGAGTAGAAACAGCAATGCACTTTCTATTTGAACAAGTAATCACTAGATTTGGTTGCCCAAGAATTTTGATGAGTGACCAAGGCACTCACTTCATTAACAACACCATTAAGGATATGACTGAATAATTTGAATTCCATCATCAAAATAGCACGCCATATCACCCACAGGCGAATGGAACAATAGAAGCATTTAACAAAATCCTTGAGAATGCACTGACAAAGATCTGTAATGTCAATAGGGATGATTGGGACCTCAAAATACCAGCAGTATTGTGGGCATACAGAACCACATGCAAGAAGTTGACAGGACACACGCCATCGAGATTGGTATAAGGCCAAGAAGCAATGGTACCATTAGAATTTTTAGTACCCAGTCTACGCATAGCAGCGATTACACACATGACCGAACAAGGCACAGTAAAGGACAGGCTAAATCAGTTGTTGATCATGGAGGAAGATCAGATCCTAGCAGGGTTCCACCAGCAATTCCAGAAAGAAAGAGAAAAAGTGTGGCATGACAGACATATGAAGAAGAAAAATTTCAAGAAGGGAGACTTAGTGTTGATGTATGAAAACAAATCCATTCAGCATCCAGGAAAACTCAAAATGCACTAGTTAGGACCATACGAAGTAAAATCTATCACAAATGGGGGAGATATACAGTTGAAATACTTAAGAAGCACAGAACTCAAAGGGATGATCAATGGGAGCCGACTGAAACTATACAAGGACAGTCGACCACCCATAACTTGAAATTCACCATGCAGTTTGAAAAAAAAACAGGATATTAAACAGTACCAACAAAGGTACAGTGTGCCGAAAGGAGAAAGAGCATGCACACTTATGAATACATACCCTACGAAGACAAGGCCAATGGTCAGTTCAAAATGGAAACAAGCGAGAAAGGTAAAGACATCAAAAGGAGTACTAAATGACAAAGGCATGCGGAATTGAATGTCGGAAATGACCAACAGGATGCCACATTAATCGTGACAATTAGAGACAGTGAGGGAGAGTAATGGAAATTATGAAGGAACTGGAGGTTCATTGAATCTATCATAAAGGTAGCGTCTTCGACAATCTTCACATGACACCCATACAATGCAAGGACACGAAAGCAAAAATCTTATTGCAAAAATTGGAAGAGACAGAGAGCCATAGAGAATACAAAGCACAGAGTGAAGTTCACAGAGGTTGTAGAGGCCACTGAGATCGGAGAACGACCAAATTTTCCACCATGGCACCACCATAGGACAAGAGCACAAATACAATCACAGGAAAGCGAACATCAACCGCCAGAAGTCATCAATGTAGACGAAATCCCATCACTGGATACAACACCAATTAACCCCACACCAATTGTGGAGGAAACCTCGCAGACAACACCAGAAAGCATGGACATGGATATTCCATAAGAGGTTCAGGCTCGACAGAATGAGGACACAGACAGTCAAGAGAAACCAGAAAACCCCGAAGAAGCCCCGAGAGTCAATGGGATGGCTCCAAATCAAGAAGCAGTGTCCAAGCTAGAGAAATCACATACAACCGTGTCGGAACACCCATAGGAAGGAGCAGTGGAAGATGTCACAAGATGGATGGAATAGTATGTCGAAGAATGACCAATGGAGGTTGAAACCTTGAGTCATCCACCACCATGAAAGGACAAGCACATAGTACCTAGGTCACCACACAAACAACCCACCGCAGCAATTGTTTTTCCGTGCATACCAGAAGGGGTATGGGTGAAAGCAGATTTGTTAGGATATGTAGAGAAACTAAAGTATTCATATCATGATATAACGGAAATGGACAAGTTCTTGAAGTTTGTGAAGCAATTCTACCTACAGAAAGTCGGTGTAAACCCATTTGGGGAACCAGTTCATCAGCCACTCCAGTGGGCAGTAGGATTGGCAAAAACGAGGATTTTAGGTTTGTTGGAACTACCACGCTTTGGCAGAGGACATTATGCCAATAGTTGTGTCAAACAGTTGATGGTGGTCACACATGGTAGAGATATATGGTTGGACAAGCTCGTCTCAATAGACGTAGAGCTCATTGTGCACATCACAGGGCATGGATCCCACACAATTTCTCGACGACAAAAAAAAGGAGAAAGAACTCATGGAGGAGATGAAAAATAAATACAGCACTGACTTGGGGACATGTGGAATAATTATCAAATGGATCAGTGACGTCGCGACAAAAATGGCCGCAAAAATCATGGCCTGCAAGCTGCTTAGAAGATTTCACAAGGAGGAAGTCCCAGCTGGGGTTGTCGCAGTTGCAGCATAGTGTGTCGAGGGCACCACAGTTAGTTGGGCCACTTACCTTTCGAATTTATTTCTAGATGATTGCAAGGATGCGCAGGATCTAGGAACATAATTTCATTACTCATGGTTGATCATGTTGATAGCCATTATGGGATGGAAGGAACCAAAATATGTATCTTTCGCCACCAAACCCAAACCCAATCATGGAGCAAGATATTTATTGCTCGGCTCTGCGTTAGATGCCAGACACAAAATATGAACGCATCCATATTCGAAGGATATCTTCGCGACCTACAGGAGACCATCACCAACCTCTGGAGAATAACACCACAGGATGTTTCATACTATCGCGACATAGCTAACTTCAAGGCTACTCGATATGCGATGTGGATCCAAGCATGGAAGGACCCCAATAAAAAGTGTCTACAATTGCACTATTGCATCATGAAGGGAGACATAGAAATGGATATCAAGGATTGGGAAGACGATTGGAGGATTACAGTCCTCACTCTAGACATATTTGTAGGGGTAGAGGAAGAGGGGACAAGGCAGGAACATACAAATGTCGAGGAGGCACGGTAGGGAGAGACACATCCTCAGGAAGTCTCAGTGCCCAAGAAACCAAGGATAGGCTAGACCAAAACAAAGCAGACAAAAGAAGGGACATCTAAGACAAGAACCCAAAAGGGGAAGAAGAATAATATGTAGCCTCTCCAAGTATAGCAGATACAGGCCGAGCCAGTGCAGGGGACTACACCAAGTCCTGATCCATAAGAAACAGACCCAACTAAGTGACCAGCGACTCAAACGGGGGTGTGCACAATAATATGAAGGCGCATAGAACACCTCCAAAATACATGATCACAGAGGATGATGCAGAAATGATAGCTCAATTGGTCCAGGATCGTACATCCGAGGATTTTGAGAATGTTGTGTGCCACAGGGACAAAATTCAAGAAGAGTTGGCATACATGTGACAGTTCCTCAAGCAGATCGGGGAGGTGCAGGCAGCCCGGCAATTGCATAGAAACAGGGCCATCGGAATTACAGACGGGAGGAGAACCTGAAGCAAGCAAGCGGGACATAATCCACACAATACCACAGTCGAGTGCAATGTTTCACATTACACCTAGCATGTTGTGCATGGACGAGATCGTGGGACAGACACCCCTAAAGGACTTAACTCAATTACAATTGGTATTGCCACGGATACCATCCAAGGATCTACATAAAGTACAGGTTAGTGTTACCCAGGAGGTCCAGTCTCGTGCACGCATAGACACAGCCGAATTACAACAAGTAAAGGATAAACAGGACGAGCTAGAATTGATATATGAATAGGCCAAGCTCAAGACCAAAGAGGAGAGGGAACGCATGAACGAATTGGAAAAAAAAGTGGACGGAGATTACGAGAATATTCCAAATACCGCGCAGAGGGACAAACTCACGGCAACAGAAAAGATTGATCAGATTGCGTAGACATTCGATCAATATCAACAGGAGATAGAGAATCTCCATGAGCATCTCACACCTACCACTCCACCAAAGGTAAGGGATCAAAGGAAGCAGGAGGCAATAGAGAAGATACAGGAGATAGAACGATAGGTCCACACACCAGTCGACCTATTCGATAAAGAAACACAGCTATGGAGAAATATGGAAGAGGATCAGTTGTTCCAGCAGTGGGACAAGGAAGAAGAAAGGAGAAGTGCAGCTATCCAATACCTCAAGCAAAGGAAGAAGACAATGTCCATCACGGAGCACGTCAAAGGGGCCCAAGACATGAAGAAACTGCAGGCAGAACTCACCACTACGCAGACACAAAAAAAGGAGCATCGGGCTCAAATGGAACCACTCCAAGAGCGAGTAGAAGAGGTCATTGCATAGAAAGAGGAAGCCAAGATATATATGGCATAGACCCAGGAAGAGTGTGCAGGGTTGATCAGTGATGAGATTGCAGTACAAACAGTGGACGCACTCAAGGAGAAGATCGCGTAGGATCAAACACAAGAAACAGAGCTCAGGGAGAATTTCCAAGCGATCACTAGGGAGGTCGACGAAGCACACAAAGTTTATGTGGCTCGGGATGAGCCACATGTCAGTGTTGGGGGCCTATTGGAAGCAAGCCAAATTGAAAAGAAAGGTTATTTTGGGAAAGAAGGCATGCACGAGGGAAGCGACAGCTGGAAGGAAGAGCAACACACATGCATGCATGGAAGAACTAATGACGTTAGGGTTAGGGTTTTTGCAATACATTGTAATGGTTGGCGAGCCAGAAACATATAAATAGAGATACCTAGGTCTCATAGGGAGAGGCTAGTGAAGAAACTGTGGAGACTAGAGTCGGATGGGATATAGTGAGTCTAGGGTAGGAGTCATGCTTTGATATCTAGTTGTAATATGTTGCTATACGACCTAACTTTGTAATTTGTTGAGCTAGAGAGGAGTAAGGAGGGTAGATCTTGAGGGTTAGATCGTAGGCAGAGGAGCCTAGTGCAATCTAGTCCGCCTTACAATAGATCTCAACCCGACTAGAAAGAGTTGTAAAGAGCATGGCACTGTAGTTTTGGAACTACTATAATAAAAGAGCCAAGAAGCTAGATCTTTGTGGACATAGCCCAAGAGGGGTTGAACCATGGTAAAACCTGTGTTATGTGATTGAATGCATGTGTTCCCTTACTATGTAAAGTAGTTATTGATCTGTTAAATGAATGAGTTGATTATATTCCATGCATCATTGTAAATGACAGTTTATTGCGTTAATAATTTAAATAGAACTCTCAACGCACTATTTCGCAAATCCCCACTCAATCCTAGACTACAGACACTTGAATACTACAATCACCCATTAAGACTATCTCAGGTGAGATTGCGTAGTGCACTCTGTGTGCTAAGTTGCCTTCTAGTTTACCAAGAGGGCCGATAGTTTTAGAGGTTTTGTTGGAACTCCAGTAGACATGAACCCTGGGTCAATCGTATTAAAGATATAAACTCAGATATATAAATAGTAACCAACACAACCCAATAGATGTTTGGACAACATCGGGAAGACATTCTTCCATATATATATATATATATATATATATATATATATACAATGGAAAATACACACATTACACAGATATTTTTCCCCTGGAAACCCAAACCGAGAAAAATAACATATTATATATTCATTCATAGTAATACATTGTTTAAAATAAAATATACATATAGGATCCAGCAGCATCCAAAACCCTAAGCCAATTATCTGTATTAGTCAACAACCCTAATTCCTTAACTAGAAATAGAAAACCATTGGCAAAAACAATGTGTCAAAAAATCGCCCAACAATGGACACAAAAATCGAGGTGACATGAAAAACAAGGAAAAAGTGTGACACGTTTCCTGAGGCAAAAAAAAAATTCTCAAGGGTGTTGCCCCCAAACCCCTACGACCTCCCTATACACCCAACACAATGTAGCAGACACTAAGGCTATTCATGCAAAGAATATAACACATACCCAACATTCTCCCACTTGTTTTTTTCTTTGCATACAAGGGGTTACAGGGTTACATAGTCAGGAATCCAGGGCAGCAATGCCCATAGATCCTCTACACCAAGAAAACTTCTCATTGCTCATAGATTTTGTTAATGAATCTGCAACATTCTTCAACGTGTCCACCTTCACCAACAACACTTTGTTTTCTTCAACCATGTCTCTCACAAAGTGATATTGAATATCAATATGCTTTGTCTTTGAATGATAATTTGGGTTTCTCGCCAGAAAAATTGCACTTTGAATGTCACAATCTATCCTTACAGCTTGTTGCACCAACCCAATACCTGAACATAATCTTTTTAACCATATTGCTTCCTTACTTGCATGAGTGGTTTCCATGTATTCAAATTTTGTAGTTGAAAGTGCAACTACAGCGTGTCTTTTGCTCATCCAACCGATTTCTCCTCCAAACAGGTTAAACACATACCTGCTTGTAGATCTTCTACGGTCCAGATCTCTAGCCTAGTTTGCATCCACAAATCCATGTATGTCCAACACAGTGTCCAATCCTGGTCTTCCTTGGTAGCACAATCCATAGCTAGCAGTGCCACACAAATACTTAAAAACCCTTTTTAATATTGTCCAATGCTCCTTCCCTGGTTTTGACATATACCTTCTCAAATCTCCCACTGCATGTGCAATGTCTAGTCTAGTGCATACCATTTCATACATCAAACTTCCAACTGCACTCGCATATGGAACACGAGCCATGTCCTCCTCCTCTTCTTGTGTCTTGGGACACTGATCCGCAGACAACTTTACACCAACATGGATAGGGACCTTGATCGATTTACATTCCTGCATATTAAACCTCTGCAATATTGTCTCGACGCATTTTCTCTAATTTAACCAGAGTTTCCTCTTTTTCTAATCTCTTTTAGTTTCCATGCCCAAAATGAAGTTTCAAGCACCGAGATCCTTCATGTCAAATTTAGAGGATAACTAAGTTTTCACATCTTGGATAATCTCCTTGTTGTTTCATATCAACAAAATGCCATCCACATACAAGACCAAATAAATCAAATGATCACCAATTAATTTAAAATACACATAGTGATCCTCTTTGCTTCTTATGAAGACAAGTCCCAACATATAAGTATCAAATTTTTTATACCACATCCTTGGTGATTGTTTTAAACCATACAGAGACTTTTTCATCTTCCGTACCAACTCCTTCTTTCCCTTCATAGCAAATCCTTTTGGTTGCTTCATATAGATTTGTTCTTCTAGATCCCCATGTATGAATGTTGTCTACACATCCATATATTCTACTTCAAAATAAAATGCAGCAGCAATATATAACATAAATCTTATAGAAATTAACTTGGAAACAAGAGAAAAAATCTCACCAAAATCAATTCCCTCAACCTAGGAATAACCCTTTACTACTAACCAATCTTTGTATTTCTCCACTTTTCCTTCTGCATTTAGCTGCTTTTTAAATACTAATTTGTTGCCAATGGGATTTCTTCCAGTTGGCAACTCCACTAGATCCCAAGCCTTATTCTTATCCAAGGCTTCCATTTCTTCATCCATGGACTTTTTCCAAATATTTCCATCCTCTGAATCCACTGCTCCCTGACAGTTCTAGGATCATCATCAGTAATATACAAAGAAAAATTTGAATGGAAATCAGATGGAGTATACCTTTCCGGTAGTATTCTTTCTCGAACCAATCTCCTCAATACTGGAGTATGAGGATCTTCTTCTTCTTATTCATGTTCTTTTGTAGAGTCTGATTCATCATCCTTTAAATCAAACTCTATTTTCTTTGTTTCTTCCTTACTTGGTAGGACTTCATGTTTAACAACATCCTTCATTTCTCTAAATACCACATCTTGGCTATACACAACCTTCTTAGTTTCTGGGTTCCAAAGCTTATAACCTTTGAGAACATATTTATACCCAATAAAGATACACTTTTCATCCTTCTTATCAAGCTTACTCGTATTTTCTTTTGGAACATGAACATAGGCCTCACATCCAAATACCTTGAGATGTGTGAGAGAAGGTTTCTTACCAGTCCATACCTCTTGTCAAGTCTTGTCATACAACATTTATGAGGGTGATATGTTGAACAGGTACCATGTAGTACCCACTGCCTCTGCCCAGAATTATTTCCCTAACCTGGCACCACTGAGCATGGACCTTGCTTCTTCCATCAGTGTCATGTTCATCCTTTTTGAAACTCCATTATGTTGAGGTATATATAGAGTAGTCTTCTGCCTTGATATACCACACTTCTTACAAAATTCTTCAAATTCATTCCCGCATAACTCTCTACCATTATCTATCCTTGGCACCTTAATTCTCTTTCTCTGTTTGATTCTCAACAAGAGCCTTAAACTCTTTAAACATGTCAAAGACTTCATATTTCTTCCTCGGAAAATATATCCAAGTATTCCTCGAGAAGTCATCTATAAATGAGGCATAGTACATATATTTTCCCAATTATGGAACCGACATAGGTCCAAACACATCACTGTGAACTAGCTGTAAAATTCCTTCTACTCTCCTTGCACCAGAGGGGAATATTACCCAATTCTTCTTCCCATATACGCAATGTTCACAAAAATCAAAATCCAGAGATCAATTAGACATACCTTCAACCATACATTTATTGTTTAGTAGTCGAATACCCTTCTCTCTGATATGTCCCAGTCTTTGATGCCATAGCATAACCTTTTATCCAGAGACTATAGGAGTTATTTCTTATTCAACTCCAATATCAAGAACAATGGAACTATTACACCCATCACTAATAGTGCTTCCTTCCAGCTTATACATATTTCCAAACTAAACTTCCTTCAGCAACACCATTGCTCGAACCATCCTACAGGTTTACTTTTCAAATATTGTTTTTACCCTTGCATATTCCATTTTCTTACAAAAATAAAATTTATGGCCAAACCTGGGATGTGCAAAACACCAGGTAGTGTTATAATCCTTCCATCTATGAGCCTTAGCTTAACTTTTTCTCGTCCTATGATTCTATTTGTCGAGTCATCACCGAGGAAAAAATTACCTTCATCATACCTTTCATATTCATAGAACCACTCCCTATGGGGATTCATATGAAAGGATGCACCTAATTCAACAAACCATGTCTCACGATTTTCATGTGTGCTTGAAGAATCCAAGTACACATCCTCTCCTTCTTGATTGGAGGTATTTTCTTCTGTAGAAGGAGTTTCTTTTGATCCCTTTTTTTTCTCAACTTTGGATCTACATTGCTTCTTGTAGTGCCGTTGTTTTCCACATATCCAACATACCTTTACAAACTTTCTAGGATATTTAGATCTACCCTTAGACTCAAATCTCCCACTTGAGGACTTAGATCTATTTCCTTCCTGGGAGAATCCTCTTTGTGCTCTGTCCTTCCATGTTCTTCTATATCATCTCCTCTGACAACAAGGATGAGACCACTTCATCAAACTTCAAGGAAGTTGTATTACTACCTATGGCCACAACCAAACTATCCCATGAGTCTAGTAAAGATCACAGTAAAATGATACACTTATCTTCATCTGAAATTTTAATCTCAACAGATACTAACTGACTTACCACAATATTTAAGGCATTCAAATGCTCAACCACCGGGTCTCCATCTCTCATCCTTAGGTTATATAGCTTCTTTCTCAAGAATAGTTTATTTACTAGTGACTTAGACTGATACAAATTCCCCAACTTATTCTATAAATACTTGGTTGTATCTTCCTCTGACACATTCATTAATACTGAATCTGAGAGACACGGTCAAAATGTGCTCTTCGCCTTCCAATCCAACTTTTTCCAGTCATCTTTTGAAGTTCCTATAGGTGTAGTACCTGGATCCACCATGATCCATTGATCTTTGTCAACCAATATATCTTACATCTTGAGATTCCAAAGCTCAAAAATTTTCCCATTAAACTTCTTGATCTCCCTTTTCGAATTGCTCATCATTTATTTTCACCTGAAAAATCAATACCACAAATCTCCCACTGTAACAAGGCTTATCACAATCCTAAGCTAAACCCTTGACCATAAAGGAGTCCCCCTGAAGCCAACAAAGCTCTAATACCAAATGTAGATTTTAAACTTGTACAATATTTTACTACAAATAGATTTTCAATAAAATAATAGAAAAGATACAATGGAAAATACACACATTACACAGATATTTTTCCCCTGGAAACCCAAACTGGGAAAACCAGCATATTCTATATCCATTCATAGTGATACATTGTTTACAATACAATATAAATATAGGATCCAATAGCATCCAAAACCCTAACCCAATGAACTGTATTAGTCAACAACCCTAATTCCTTAACCATAAATAGAAAACCATCGGAAAAAACCATGTGCTGAAAAACTGCCCAACAATGGACATGAAAATCGAAGTGACACAAAAAATGAGGTAAAAATGTGACATGTTTCTCGAGGGCATTGCCCTCGAACCCCTACACGCCCAACGCAACATAGAAGACACTAAGGCTAGTCATGAAAATAATATAACACATACCCAACATATATGACATAATATTTATAATGTATGGTATAAATATATATAATAAATTAGTTATTTATTATTCAAGGGACGCATCCTTTCATGGATGGTCACCATATGTTCTCTATATATGGAACACTCAGCATTGTAATAATATATCGATCATAAACCATCTCATATTATATCATGTAGAAAAATCAACATGGTATCAAAGCAGGACTGGGCTTGACTCCCTCACAGGAGGGCCCAGGTAAATGAAAGGGAAATGGAAGCCTAACTTGGCTTAGGTGCTAATGGAGCAATTTGAATATAATAGGATCAAAGGACATGACCAAAGTGGAGAAGTTCCTGCAAATTTGTTGCATCCTAACTCCCTCTGCAGGAAATATATGTTGTAGTCCATGCGTGGAATATTATGTTTTGCTAAATGTCAGGAATGAAGATAGTATATTTGAATCTGAAATCAGAGGATCTGATTGCAACATTTGAGGAATGGAATACAAACTCATGTGAGAAGTGGAGAAGAAAACCCTAAATGTTTTCATTATTATTTATCTAATACATGACCATAGAGTCCGCGTGAGCATAGATAAAGTTGGTACGGGCTCTACAGTCGTTCATGGATAAGGAGGCTTGGTCATAGGCCATGGATACATTAATGGTTGTGTCAAAGGTGCCCAGCCAGTGCCTTTTTTTCATAAAGGGATTTTGAATCTCTGTGGCGTAGTGACCCCAAGGCCTTCTACGAACTCCCAAATATTTTCCTGGTTGATGCTTCCTTTTCATTTCCCTGGATAGCAATCTACGAGGCTTTGATGCCTGATATTGCAGATCATATTGATAAGAGAAATGTGAAGAGTAACATGCAACAATATCAATCTCAACTAGGGTAGATTTGATCTTGTTGATTAAAAAATGGGTGTGATTGTGTTATTAGGATTGTGTACCCCTTACTCTTGCATCAAACACACCACTTACTTGGGATCCTTATTATCTTTAAGTAAACCATGGAGGGAATGGTCAATGCAGCCTACTATGAGGTGGATATCCATGTTTTTTATTGGAGCTAACATTTGGTTTGAGATTATGGAGAGATAGAAAACACCTTTGATATTATGATAACAACTCAAACAACCTTTGTCTTTGTATATAAATATTGCATAATGGATTCGAAGTGGAAATCCCTGGGATTCCTCCTGGGACAACTGTTATCTTCATCGTGTGAGTGGGTGATGAAGGTTTCCATATGGAGACCAATGGAGGAAAATACTACACTACTATTTGAATTTAAGCATAAGCATTAATCCATGGCATGGGTGTTGTTGATGATTGAGGCAGCATCATGAGAAATTCTCCCCGAAGGGTCCTGTATGGACTAGTAAGAGAAAATTGGGACTTCATCCTAACGTGCCTGAGATGGTTAGATGAACAAACCAATACATTGGTTTTACAATGAAACCTAGATATTTCTTGGGGGACATTGGTTCCATGAGGGAACATCGATGTGTCTTAGACATTGGTTCCATGAGGGAACCTCGATATGTCTTAGACATGTGTTCCTTGAGGGAACCACGAGATGTCTAGTATGGACACAGTTCATGAGTGAAGCATGAGGTTGAACACTTCAGGATATTTGGGTGTCCAATATACATTCATGTACCCAAGGAGAAAAGGACCAAGCTAGACCTGTCATGTAGAAAGGGTAAATTTGTGGGGTATAATGAGTCTTCGAAGGCATACAGGATCTACATCCCTAGTCAAAGACAGATTGAGGTGAGCAGAGATGTTACCTTTGAGGAGGAGGTAGCCTTCAGGAGATCTAGAGGATCTCACATGGAGATTAATAGTGAGAGACAGGAAGAGATGGTGCCTTCTCCCCTTCACCCTCCAACAGTTCAGAGGGAGACACTTGATCCTATTTATCCAATTGATCATGTTGTTATTGTAGCTCTAGTTGATGTTCCCATAGATATTGCAGTAGGTCATAACAGACTTGCATGGGCTCATCAGAATCTACAAGAGGAAAAAGGACATGCAAATCCTTATGGTACCTTCCAAGAGAGAAAGAGACTTGAGAGATATTCATGTTATACCACAGCTATGAGCCACATAATTTTTTTTGAGCCTTCCTGTTATGAGGAGGCATCTATTCATATAGTATGGAGAGATGCCATGATGAAGGAGTATTAGTCCATCATGAAGAATGATGTGTGGGATATTGTTTCAAGACCTGAGGGGAAGTCTATAGTGACTTATAAGTGGATCTATAAGATCAAACACACATCTAATAGAAGCATCGAGAATCACAAAACTAGATTTTTTGATAGAGGATTCTCTCAGGTGGAGGGAACATATTATGAGGAGACATTTTTCTCTTGTTGGTCGATACACTTCTATCCAGACGATTATTTCCCTTGTAGCATCCATGGGTTGGAGAGCACATCGAATGAATGTGAATATAGCCTTTCTCAATGGAGAGATTAAGGAAGAAGTATACATGGAGCAACTATATGGTTTCGTGATACATGAGAAGGAGTCTCAAGTGTGCAGGTTGAAGAAGGCCATGTATGGACTCAAGCAGGAACCTTAAGCTTGGTATGTGAGGACTGATGGAGTGTGGGATTCAGCAAAAGTGTTGTTGATCCCAACCTATACTACAAGACTGTTAATGGTGAGTCCTTGATTTTAGTCATCTATGTTGATGATTTATTCCTCACTCGTACATAGATCCTTATCATTGAATGCAAGTATGTGTTAGCCTATGAGTTTTATATGAAGGAACTTGGTATGATGCACTACTTCTTGGGACTAGAGGCATGGCATAGAACTGATCAGATCTTCCTGAGTCAATGGAAGTACACTACACAGTTGAGATATTGAATAAATTTGGGATGTTGAACTGTAAGCCCATGGTGACACCAATGGTGACGAATCTGAAGAAACTAAGTGTGTCTTCCTCCGATTTTGACAATATTGATCTGACCCTGTACAGAAAATTGATTTGATCATTGATGTATCTCATTAACATCAGACCATATATTTTCTATGCAGTGAGTTCATTTAGCTAGTTTATGAGTCATTCGAGACAGACACACTGGATTGTTGTGAAGCATGTGTTGAGATCCATGCAAGGCAAAGTTGGACATGGTATGAGATATACTTCTAGTATTGGCATGATGTTGCAGGGATATACTGACTTTGATTAGGCAAGGAGCGCAGTGGAAAGGAAGATCACCTTCAGGTGTTTCTTCACTTTGGGATCTGCCATGGTTTCATGGTGTAGCAAGAAACATACTTCAGTGGTTTTGAGCACTGCAGAAGTAGAGTACATTGCATTAAGTGTGGAAGTCTGTGAAGCAGTGTGGCTTCGCAAGCTCCTTGTAGATTTATTTGGACATGTGTTGGATTCCATAGTTATTCATGCTGATAACCAAAGTTGTTTGAAGCTCTCGGAGAATCCATTGTTTCATGAAAAATCAAAACACATTGATATCAAGTACCATTACATTCGAGAAATGGTGCAAAGGAAGGTAGTATTGGTGCAGTACCTTCTTACAGATGAGCAGGTTGTTGATGTTCTTATGAAACCCCTTACCAGGATGAAGTTTGAGTACTTCTGTGACAGACTTGACGTGGTAGAGAATGCATCCCTTGTTTAGAGGGAGTGTTGATGTTTTCATATTCCTGAGACATTCTCCAGATCATACTCCTTTGTTACTGAGTTGATTTGATATTTGAGGACACTTATCCAAAAGAGATAAGTGGGTTTGGGCTTATAGCCCAACCTCCCTTGTGGAGAGCACATGAGGACATGTCCCTTGTGGAGAACACATGAGGACACGTCAAGGGAGTTGACCTTGACATCACACACTATGGGGAGTTGACCCTAGTGTTTCTAGAGGGAGTAGCCTCTAGAATTTCACATGGGAGTGGCATGTGTGATAGACCTTTTGCTACTACAACGGTTGTGTACCACTAGAAGAGAATGTGTATCTGGACAGTAGACATGTACTACTATGGTGGTTGTGTACCACTGGCGAATACTGTGTGTCTGGATAGTAGCTATGTACTAATATGGTGGTTGTGTACCATTGGAAGAGACTGTGTGTCTATGGACAGTGGTTGTGTGCTACTACAGTGGTTGTGTACCACTGGAAGTGACTGTGTGTGTCTGGACAGTATTTGTGTGCTACTACAGTGGTTTTATATCATTGGAAGTGACTATGTGTCATTGGAAAGTATATGTGTTCTACTACAGTGGTTTTGTACCACTGTTAGTGACTAATAATCATTGGACAGTAGTACACAACCACTATAGTAGCACACAACTACTTTCTAGAGACACACAGTCACTGCCAGTGGTACACAACCACTATAGTAGCACACAGCTATTGTCTAGAGACACACAATCACTGCCAGTGGTACACAACCACTGTAGTAGCACACAATTACTATCTAGAGACATATAGTCTCCATCAGTAGTACACAACCACCGTAGCAATACATAGCTAATGTCTAGAGACACATAGTTTCCGCCAGTAGTACACAACTATTTTCCATAGACACACAGTCTCCACTAGTTGTACACAACCACCATAGTAGTAAATGTTTTGTCACACGTGGAACTTCCATGTGGACTTCTAGAGGCTACTCCCTCTAGAAACATTAGGGTCAACTCCCCATAGTGTGTGACATCAATGTCAACTCCATTGATGTTTCCTCATGTGTTCTCCACAAGGGATGTGTCCTCATGTGCTCTCCACAAGGGATGTTGGGCTGTAATCCAAAACCCAGTTATCCGTCTTGGATAAGTGTCCTCAAAAATCAACTCAACTCAATCATAGAGGAGTAGAATTTGGAGAATGTCCCAGGAAGCTACAAACATGAACACCTGAAATGATGTTATGGGTTTCCCTTTGGCATTGAGTATATATATGGTAGCTAGGTCTACATGTTATATTATCTATGAAACTGCATCCATGCATGGAAAAACGGATGTGTGAGTTTCCACCCTATGTAACCCTAATTTCTAAATTCTCCTAATGACCTTGAGTTCATATTTATATTTTGCATCTACGGGGAAAGATTATTTCTTGAAATTTTGGAACTCTTCACAACATTTAAGCAAAGTCCCCTTCTCTATCAATCACATGGTGTTATCATAGATAGACCTTGGGGTGTTTGTATCTTCTTCTTGTTGGCTTCTGTTTACGGAGGCCTCTGTCGTGGGAGATTTCCTTCCATCTTTCTTCCAGGGTGAAATTTTTGAATCTATGATAGACATGTTCATCATTAATATGTTGAATTTTCTTTCAACCCTAGGTATGATCTAATACCATGTTGAAAAAATTCTTACTCCAACGCCTAGTGTTATCAGACTAATCAGTAGGTGCGGACACTAACAGATCTCCCTAGATCCACCTGGATCTAGAACAAAACACCCCAGAACATGACACTTTCCTTAAGTTTTAAATATTAAATTTACTAACTAAAGAGGGATAAGTGACATACCTTTTAAATGTCGCTTCCTCTCGCCATCACCATCCTAGCTCCATCCCAACGCTCACACAATGATGATCCTTCAAAATAACGCAACCAACCAAAGTGATAGTAATAGCATAAACTCAATATAAACCTATGTATGTGATCAAGGAATCATACAATAAAACACAACAAGATTTATAGGAAAGAATTGTATTACTGTATCATATTAAATGTGAAAGAGAGATTACAACCATGGCCTTGATGTCGTAAGGTCCCTTCCAAATGTCCTTCGTTCCCCACACACTTTCACTATAAGAATTCTGAGAGCACAAATCTGATAATATTCACAATCTATCTTGACAAAGTGGCTCATCTAGCCAAGATAAAAATCTCCAAATCTCTATCCAATCCAAGCTAATCCCAAAAGCTCCAAAGCTAACCAAAGCTCAAAAACTCAAAAGCCAACCAAAGCTAACTTTCTCCATGAGAAATCCTCTCCTTTTATAAGTTGAAGAGGATAAGGTGAGGAGGTTAGGATGATCCCACTAAATCATGAAAGCGAGTAAGATCCAAACCATTCAGATGCCACCTCACCATAGAAGCTTC
>ML783366.1:101741-193766 GCA_009831015.1 Picea engelmannii | reverse complement strand
GCATTCTCGCACCCTGCCTATATAGCAACCTGCGAACTTCCTTTTTTATAGGGTTTTTACAAGGGAAAATGCAACTTCTTTTCTCAGGAAAAGTTCTTCTCCCTTCTCTCTTCAGGAACTCAAGCCACTGACCCCTCTGAAGGCAACAGATAGGTTTACATCATTAACGGTCATAGGGATGACAAAAATAATGTGTAACACCTAGGTACTTTTTTATCTAGTGATTTCCTTACTGCAATCATATTAGCAGCTCAAAAAAAATAATACACTACTGAAATATTCAACTCAATATCATGTAGTGGAAGCATAAAATAGGAAACCAAATCAAGCACACATGAACACCAATATTTTGGGTAGATACCCCTGGAAAAAACCCTGGAGGTAAAACCAGTGTTAAGAATTATTTTAATATGTTAAAATCAGGTCTCCCATAATAGGGATAATGTCTCACTGAGAGAAATACAATTGCGGACTAACCTAGCAAGGTCTGACCTAATGTGCAACCAATTTTGGCATGTTTTTCTAGGCGTCAGTGACTTTCCCTTCTATGACCCGTGGATATCCATGATTGTCTCCACCGTGACTCAGGGATGTCCGCGACTGTCTCCAGTATGGCCCGCAAATGTGTATGGAAATATTTGTACGCTCCAACACTCTCATGTGGATTCCTTCTACTAAAACCCACCTGCGTATGCCTATGTTCTCTCTTCTCCTTGACATGTATGATCTCTAGATGAAAGTACTTCTTCACCTATCCAATATCTTGAACCATCGTCCTTTGTGATCTAATACTTTGTGTGTCGACTCTCTCAACACAACTCCTGTGAAGTGTCAAAAAAAGTCCTTCTTTGCTTCTACACTCTTGAATGACTCCACACTAGAAAAAGTCCTCCTTTTCTATCTTTGTGTGAATGTATCTTCCTCCTTCTCCTAGCCTTGCTTTTATAATCATGAGTTATAATCTATTTACAATATCCAAAGTGATCTACGATTGAGATTACTTCTCACACTCACTTGAGATTTAGATTACATGTTGCATGCTAAGTACTTTTAGCATGTTTCTTAAATAACTCAATTAACTAATTACATAATTAATTAATAAAAGAAATTTAATTTGATAATTCCTTTAATTAAAGGAAATTCAAAAGTAGAAGGATTTGGACGATTTCCACATGTCTATACACATAGACCTATGTGGAAATACATGTTTGATACTACCACTAACATCAACACTCCCTCTTAGTGAGGGAGGCATTTCCCGAAGAGGCACCTAGAACTGGTTCTGCCTCCGACTCTAGAACAATGTCACACACATCATCCTGCATACTGGAATTCCTCCAACCATGTTGGTTAGTTGTTCCCTGAATATTGGAAGTCTCGTAATCGATGATGTTGCATATCAATTCCACGAAGTTTTAAAACTTCGTCGAAGGTCTCCTCTCCCTCAATGTTCTCCTAGAAGATTCCTTCTCCTAAGCATCCATCAATGTATAACTGAAAGAGGTTAACTTCCTCTTCCCCTCTGAAGGTTTACTCCCCACACTGGAATTTTGTGAACTCTACTCATCCTTCATTTGTTCACCCTTCGAAGCCTCATGGTCCTCGTCCTCTTTCACTGACATCGATACATGATCCAAGATTCCCTTGGATATTCTTATAAGATGTCCCTACAAATTGTATAACATGCCCTATCTAACATAAATTCTCATTGTTTCATCAAGGCTAGCTCCATATAAACATATGATTACTTTCCCTCTCTCAAAAGTAACTACAAAACCCATGTCCTCCAAAACTAAAACTGAGATCAATTTGTTCTTCAGTTCTGGTACATAAAGCACATCCTGGGCCTCTAACGAATCTCCTGACTCAAGTTAGAACATGATATTTCCCTTCCCCTTCATTGCATACTTTTCATCATCACCAAGCTCCACATGGGTCGCTGAGTCCTCCATTAGATTGTTGAATAGATCATGTGCTTCTAGCTCTAGTTTTTTTAATTCAAATAAAATATTGGGTTCCCTTCTTGGGATAATGTTCCACCCAATGAATAATACAATGCAACAAATTTCCTACCTCAATATGAGTCCTTCGATATTGTTGTTTGTTCTCTCCCTTGCTTCCCATGTTCTCCTTTCCTCGAACCCTTCCCTACACACTTGGATTAAAGTCCTTCTCCACCCAATTCAATTAGATCTCCTATATCACTATGTGTGTATTTTCTGTCCATTGAGAAACAACCAATACATGGAACCGAGCACCTTTTCTATTGTTGTACAACCTTGTACCTACAATTGCTCTATTATTTCCCTATTGGCTTCTCTTCTCCTCCGGAATGAATAGATCTCTAGGTGAAATTTCTTCTTCATCTCGTGCTAAGATCTCTGTGAGAAAAGGTACTTTTTTTCTCTATCTATGAGTTCTCATGTGGCTCATATCTCTTGATGGAAGTCCTTTTCCACCTATCTAAGATCTCCTTGTTGACTGCCTAGCCTCTTACCATTTCTTAGCAAACCCCCCTACTGAAACTTCCTCTATATTGTCCTATACCCAGAAATCGGTCCTTTGATTTTTGTCTGCTAGTTTAAAGATATGCTAATATATTCTGCAAATCTAACTGATCCACTACAAAACATTGTGGATCTATGCTTATTCCTTCAATCACCCACCTTGGCACTCCTGATCCCATAGATTTTTTGTTGCAACCATATTTATGAACTTGATCTCTACTGTGGCCACTCATATATCATAGAATTTTCGATACCATGTGCACTTGGTTTCCTCCCAAAGAAACCTTTCCCTGATACCATGTTGCAATTCCTAAAGTCAACCCTTGGTATGCTTTGATACCAGGTTGAATTTTGTTTCAACCCTAGGTATGCTCTGATACCATGTTGAAAAAATTATTACTCCATCACCTAGGTACTTTGTTATATAGTCATTTCCTTGCTGCAATTAGATTAGCATCTCACAAAACAATAATACACTATTGAAATATTCAACTCAATATCATGTAGTTGAAGCATAAACTAGGAAACCAAATCAAGCACACATGAACACTAGTATTTTGGGTAGATACCCTTGGAAAAAACCTCAGAGGGAAAATGAGTGCTGAGAATGATTTTATTATGCTAAAATCAGGGCTCCCATAATATGGATACTAGCTCACTGAGAGAAATACAACTGCAGACTAACCTAGCAAGGTCTAACCTATTGTATAACCAATTTTGGCACACTTTTCTAGGCATCTGTGACTTGTCCTTTTGTGACCCATGGATATCTATGACTGTCTCCAATATGACTCACGGATGTTCATAACTTTCTCCATTGTGACTCGTGGATGTGTATGGAAAAACTATACAGAAAGATTTGTATGCTCCAGCGCTTTCTTTTGGCTTCCTTCTGCTAAAACCCACCTATGTATGCCTCGATTCTCTCTTCTCCTTGACTTGTATGATCTCTAGATGAAATTCCTTCTTCACCTATCCAAGATATTGAACCATGGTCCTTCGTAATCCAATACTTTGTATGTCAACTCTCTCAACACAACTCCTGCCAAGTGTCAGCAAAAGTCCTTCTTTGCTTCTACACTCTCAAATGACTCCACACTAGAAAAAGTTTGTCTTTGTTATCTCTGTGTGAATATATATTCCTCATTCTCCTAGCCTTGCTTTTATAATCATGAGTTATAATCTATTTCTAATATCCAAAGTGATCTACGATTGAGATTACTTCTCACACTCACTTGAGATTTATATTACATGTTGCATGCTAAGTATTTTAGCATGTTTCTTAAATAACTCAATTAACTAATTACATAATTAATTAATAAATAAATAAATCAAGAGTAGAAAGCTTTGGATGATTTTCACACGTATAGACACAGACCTGTGCAGAAATACATGTCTGATGATACCACTAACATCAACATAATATAACAATTCATTAATCAAAAATACCATAATCGAATGAAAGAACATAGCTCGCGTTATTTTCTACAACTAAGTGAATTTTATTCTCTTGGGCAGAATTGGGAGGTTAATAATGAACTCGTTAAAAAAAACCTGTAACAGTGTTGGAGGAGTTACTTGAGTCAATATCTGGGGGAGAATCATCATCTAAGAAAGAGAGGATAATCTGTGACATGGTGAGGTTTTAGTGAATCTGGCTTAATTCAGAGGGCAGAGGAGATCAGGTGAATCGGCAACAATGTTGTCAAGCTTGTCAATAAATAGGAGCAGTAACGATGCCTATGATAGAAACGGAGTCGGTATTATACTGGATTCAATCGTAGAAAGTGTTTCGGTATGTAAAGTGAGTGTTGGAATCTATGAAAAGTGAGTGTCACATGGTCTTTTTTCCATTTCAGTTTCAATTCATGGTTAAATTTATAATGGGAACTCTAGGAATTAGACCCACTATATAACCTGGCGATGGTGACATGTGGACAGTAAGATGAGTTCAAATATAGGAGAGGCGCTTCCCGGGAGGTCGTTCTTTATGCACATGAAAACACCTCTCTCCTCTTCTTGGAAATAAGCAATAAAATGTAAGGTAAAAGTCTGTGGGGTTCTTGGTTTATGACCTTTTCCCAATTGTGGAATTCAAGATACCAAAGAGGAAGAATGGAAGAATATTGGTGTATCGGAAATGTTTATATTAACTCTACTGGTACTAAACCATGGACAACCAAAGAAGAAGTTTTCAAATCCTCCGGTAATAAGGTTTGTGTATTAGCAAAGAAGTTGTCAACTTTGTCTATGCTGGGAGATGTGTATTGGGATCGATGTAGTTAACACTGTAGATATAAAAGGATGTGGATCATCAATGTTGGTGTTAATTTTTTCTTTTGTATCGGTGATGATGTCTTCAACTCAGTCGACAGTGAGGTTTATGTATAGGCGATGTTAAGGGGAATTACACCGATACACCAAAATTCACTTCTATAAATCATTGAGTGTTATTCTAGAAACAAAAAAAAATGCAAGTAAAAATAATTTCTGAAACAAGCATGGGTAGACTTTGATGAAGATCAAGAAGACAATTAGTCTTCTTAGAAATTTAATAGTGTCTCAAGAAAAAAGGAGGGTCCCATTTTCTTGGTTGGAAAGGACTCTATGAGCAAGGACACAAGAAAAAGGGAAGGTGTTGTTGCTTGGCACAACATGACCCTAGTAACCATACATAATTCTAAAATCCCCCTAATGTTATTGATATTCCCACTTGGAGGCAAGGATACCCTTAGTGATGCCTCAAACCACCACAACTGACTTCATGAGGGTTTCATATTGGCCTTCCAATAGGAATATGGGCTCCATTATAAGTATGTTTTATATAATAATAATGGGTATCAATATCCCTACCATGGTTGGCATGGGAAACAAGGACCTTGGGCCCTAAATAAAAATTCTTGAGCTCGATGGCCATGGAAAAGGAGTTGAATGAAAAATCCTTTCTAAGGGATCTATGGCCTCCAGGTGGCATATGTGTGCCATTCATAGGTTTTGAGCACCATATTTGGGTCTCAAGGCCTCTAATTTGGGCCTCATTGGAATTATGAGGTTTTTCACACCATGTTTTGCACTTGGGGCCTTGAACATGGTTAGAGAAGGAATAGAATGTGCTTAGGACCTATTTGAATCTTCTCAAGATCAAAATTCATGTGGTCATCCTTAAAACCATGTAATACCTATGCATGGGGATCATTGGCCTCTGCGGGGGATATTTGGTGGCATTAGTATGTTTTTCAAAATAAAAACGGGTATTGGGACCTATACCCTCGCTAGGGGAAGAAAACAAGGAACTTGGGCCCAAAACGAAGCTTCTCTATATGAAGGACCATGAACAAGGACTGAAACATCCATGTTGATCCTTTCGAAGGGATACTTCACCTCCGGGTGGGTTATGGGTTCCCTTACAAGTTTTTCCACAACACATATGGGATTCAAGTCCTAAAACATGGCTAGACAAGAAAAATGAGGGCCTAAGGCCCTAATCAAATATTTATTTTTCTCAATGGTCATGAACAAATCCTAGGACTATGAATATGGGCACTATTAGTATTATTTTCATGAAAAGAATGGATCTCTAGACCCCTACCATGGTCAAGGGAGGAAAATAAGTTCCTTAGGCCCTAAACAAATATTCTTGGACTTAATGGACATGAAAAAATCTATCAGAGGCATTGTGCATAAAGGTTATGTTCTACCATGGGAATTGCACAAAGGGGCGAGAATTACATGAACTATTAATTTTTACTCATAATAGCAGGTGCACATTCTAGAAACTTGCACATGCTTTATAGCATGCATGTGTGTGCATTTCTAAAATTCAAATTTTATTTTGCGGGATTGAGAATTTCAAACTACATGTTTGTTTACTTGGTTGCTTCAGAATTCTAAATGCCTCTCAATATCTCTATTTTTCATGTTATTTTAAATAGGCTACACAAATCCATCATCAATGAAACTATACAAGATATAGATCCAACTATGCATCTTAAAATATGCATGCATCTTTTGTTCTTGCTATATTTTTTATCACTTTATCCATTTCAAAAAATAAATAAAAAATATAAATGTGTGTGTGTTGCACTAACATAGACCAAGATTTGCAATCTTAAAAAAAGGAAGTTATTGATTATGTTAAACCCTTAAACCTTACACTTTTCAAACAAACATGTAGCAATACACTTTTTTCAAATATTATTAACCAAAGTATTATTATTATTATTAACAACAGAAACATATATATTTGTAGTATAAAATTGTTGCATCCATATTGTTCATCATGCAAATACATATAAGATAATCGGAAAAGGTTGTTACCAAGGCTAACAACTAGATTTCAAAAATCGCTAGCCTTATCTGTCGAATGCCCAATAAAACTACATCACAATATTTCTTACATGAGTAGATTCCTACAAATTGCTTACATAACAAAAGATAGAAGAAATACATGACTAAACTAGATTGGGTGCCCAACTTCTTGTCACAGTTGATTGTGTTACTAGAAGATATTTTTTCTTCTTTACTACTATCATCTAAACTTCTTTTACATTTGATAAATTCCTCGATGTTCCTTCCAATCTTGATTTGTCTAGATCTAGATTTTCTAGTGTATCATATTATTTTTCCTAATCATTCCAACTCATCGTTAGTTGGGAGATAAGCAGTAACTCTACTTCCTAACCCAAATCTAAAGGAAAAATAAATTTATTTTACATCGTATCTTGTGGTTCCAATCCCTACTGTAACATAAGGTCTTCTTATGATGCAAGTTCCTATTGTAATGGAGGTTCTTCTTTTGATGGTTCTCCACTAATTTTCTCTTAAACCCCTTTGGACTCCTCTTTGGGTGGATCTAAGTCAAGTGGATCTTCTTTGTTGATTAACAGACGTTCTTCCTTAGAGCCATCCCACCAAGTTGATTTATGTTGGTGCTTCCTAACCTTCCTTGGCCCTTTTTGGCAGTGTAATGAAAAATTCCTCGTTTTAAAAAATGCTCTACAACATAAAGAAACTTTTTCATAATCCAACTTTTGTGTCCAGGAGTATTTTTCACCTATCAAAATTATTATGTCAAAAACCTTTTGCTAAAATCCATTTCCACACATATTTGAGCATATAATGAGATGTTGTAGTTCTTTTCTTCTCGACTTCTATAATAGAACCTTCCAATGGATTTACCTATGGCTCAAAGAGAGGGTAAGATCCAAAAATGAAAAGGTAAATTTGGAAGTCTAACCCAAATAGGAGATAAGGTTAAAGTATCTACCATTAGATCAGAGGAGGGAATTCAAGGATTCATGCATAAACTTGAATTACCCCAAAACCAAGATCTTTAATCTAGGATCAAGTCCCTATATTCTACAAGATCAATTCAACAATGAAGAACTCCCTTTATGTCAAGATAATTAAAATAACACACTAATCCATTGGTATTGTAAAAGGTTACATGATCTATAGAATCTTGCACCATGGAAATAGATAAAGTTGGATTCTCCTGCACCAAAAAATAATTCAATGAAGGAGAACAAGCAATAGCATCATTCTTTAATACATCTATGAAGGAATATCCATCCATATTTCCAGAAGGGAAGTGGATAAAATTGCTTTGTCCATTGATTGAGCCCTTTTTAGCACCCACAAGAGACACTCCAAAAGGCCTAGTCTTATCTGCCTCACAGCTCAAAATTCCAGCAACATCGAACGTAAAAGATAACAACACCACAATAAAGAATGAAAATACAACCCAAGTTGTGCCAAGTTGACAATCTTGCAAGAGAATGGCTTCCACGTGCAGCTAAGGAAAAACCTTAATTATTTCCACCTCACACAAGGAGATCATCACCAAACAAGAAAGATTAAGTCCATTTTAATTAATTGTTAAACAATTATTATTATTTAAATAATTAAAATAATATTTAATGAGATTCCAAGTATTGAATTCAATTTTATGTGAGATATATATAAAAATCTTACCATTAAGTAGTTAAAGTTCTTAATTCCTAACCTATTTATCTTGCTTTAAAAAGCATGATAAATTCAACATATAGGAATATGCTCTTTTAAAATGTTATCATACCAAATGACTAAAATGATATTAAATGAGACTCTAAGTATTGAGATGTATTTTATGTGTGAGATGTATTCAAATGTTATTAACCAAGCTATTATTTTCCAAAGAACTAAAATTATATTTAATGAGAATCTAAGTATTTAGATATACTTTGGGTGAGAGATGTATAAAAATCTTACATGTTCTTGAATACGGTAGATAAAGAATGTAAAACATTAATATAAGGTTATTTATCATTATCATTACTATTGGAGTACTTGGAATATCTTCAATATTTTTAGTTTTATTTAATGCTTTAATTATATGATTCGGTATGAATTATTATATAATTTGTTATTTATTTTGGTTTTTTTGCATTAAAATATTGGAGGAATTGGTTTGTAAGATCTATTTTAGGAACAAGTTATAGTTTGGTGGTTTCGGGTTTGGAACTTTCTAGGATCAGTTTGAGGCATCAAACAACACTTTTGCAGGTTAAAACTTTGCAAGTGTAGTTTGAAACCCTCCTGTTAATCCCTAGACAAAGCCCTATGTTATGTATAAAACCCCTTATTAATCCCTAGATATTGAATTATTACATTTCTAGTGTTATATTTTTATGTAAGCTAGAACCCTTCATTGCATCATTTCATTATAATTGTACCCTTGGTCTCTTATATATATACCAAGGAGACCTAGTCTTAGGATCATGTAATCTCATTTTAGCTTATCTTATGAATTGTATATATTGTAAAATGAGGTTTCCCCCTAGAAGTGGATTGTATTCATTGATTTTTTATCATTTTCAAGGTGTTGGTTCATAACAGTTGGTATCAAAGCATCGATACTAGGGTTTTAATGCTTCAAGCGAGTCATTTTGGAATTTTTTCTTTAAAAAAAAATTGAGGATGCTTTAGATATCAAAATTTAGAGGTTACTTAGGATACATGTCAAAGTAACTATGGTAAAAATTTTAGTTTCTGGGTCGTTATACTTTCGAAGATATAGCCTATGAAAGATAGGGTTTTTGACACATCCTCAATTTTGTTATCAATGAGTCGTCTTGGAATTTTTGTTATAATTTTTTTTATGGGAGTTTTAATAAAGTGAAATATTGTGGAAATTGAGTAGAAATTTCATGTTCTACTTGTTCAAAATTCCAGGCTCTGGTTCACTGTACTTTCGAGGATATAGTCCATGGAAGACAAGGTTTGTGACTAATCCTAAAATCGATTATCTTGGTATTTTCACTGTAATTTTTTTCAATGAAGTTTCAGAATCTGAAATTTTCAAACTCTTGAGTTGGCACGGTGAAGTATATGTGGAAAAGTTTCTAGATTATGAATCATTATATTTTATGATATATTTCTTGTGGAAGTTAGGGGTTTTCACAAGTTTTTTTCAATGTTTTTAAGAGATTTTTTCGTGGTTAGCTCATTTTTTTTTTAAATAGAGACATTTTTCCATGGCTCTAAAGAAATATCTGAAAATTACTTCACCAGTTAAACATTTAGAAATCTGCTCCATGGCTCATGAAGAAAATGAGGAGATAAAAAACGAGTTATCCAAATTGAATGATAGGTCAATGAAAAATGTTATTTGATGAATACTCAAATAGAAATGAAAATAAATATTGAACAATTGGAACACAATATGGATGTAAATATGGCACATCTAGAACAAAAGATGGATGGAAATTTGGAACATATGGAACAGAAGATTCTAGAAGCCTTAAGTTAGGGGAAGCTCCCTAAAATTGATAAGGTGTCTGAAGGGACTCATGAAAATAAAGGTAGTGTTCAAACTAAACAATTTTCCAATAATAAGAATTTTCTAGGGGGGTTTAACTCCAATAATGGAGTTTCTTATGGATGGTCTCCAAAAGGAGTGAACCTTCTCAAGGTTGAATTAACGAATTTTGATGGAACATAGGTCTTTACCTAGGTGAAAAAAATAGAGAAATATTTTGAACTGCGTAATATTGTATATGATAAGCAAAGAATTCACATAGAAACTTTGAACTTTGATAATAAATCATATCAATAGTATCAATGGGTAGTTAAAAGGAAGCCCCCTTCTTATCATTATACTTTGTTTTTTATTTACAAGAGACTTAGAAGCACAATATGGGAAAGTTTGGGAACATGACTACTTGATTCAATTGGAAAGAATCAAGCACTTAGGTGATATTGAGGAGTATAATTCATAATTTCAAGTATTGGCCACAATGGTGGATGACATAAGTGATGAACATTTGTTGGAATCTTACATGGGTGAATTAAAAGAAGACATTAAACATGAGATTTTTCTAAAAAATACTGAAAATATTATGCAAGCTATGTAATGTGCTCATTATATTCAATCCAAGAATAAGGCTACAAACAAGTCTACCATTTGAGCATATGCGGGAAGAAAATATCATTTTGGAGTTCACAAGACAATCGTACCTCAACCGACAAGGTTGATACCTCAACAATTGGATAGAATAAGAGAAAAGGTACTATGTTTCAATCAATGTGACATCAAGTACAGTAAGGGGAATAAATGTGGTGAGAATAAATTATTCTACATAGGTTATGAATAGGAAGAAGTTCAAGAATTAGAACCATCACAAGATATAGATCTAGAAGATGCTACTCAAATGATATATTGTCATGCATTGGCCGACATTAGTACTCCACAAACCCTCAAGATACAAGGATACATCAAAAAGAAAAAGGTAACAGTGTTGATTGATTCTAATAGTACCCATAACTTCATCAATTACAAATTAGGAAAAAATATCTATTGCTTTGTATTTATAGCACCATAGTTTCAAGTAATTATTGCAAATGGAGGTACCATTATCTGTTCTGGGAAGTTCCATAGTATTAAGCTCAATATGGGGGAGTATGTTTTGGATAGTCTCATGATTTCCATCCAAATGGGTGGTGCTAATGTTGTATCAAGGGTCCAATGGTTACAATCATTAGGAATAGTGGCCCTTAATTTTCAATATATTTTCATGATATTTTCCTTAGAAGGCAAAGAAATTGAGCTTATAGGTATCCAATGGAAACCCTATAAGGTGATAATCTCTAATAGCATGACAAAATTACTCAAAAAGGGACACCATGGTGTAATTGCACAATTGTGATCACTAGATGTTCAAATACATATATCATCTACTCCATTGGATCTCCAAATAGTTATCAACAATCATTCCAAGGTATTTTGGGAAATGCTTAAGGGTATTCCACCTAGTCGATATCATGACCATCTCATTCATTTGCAACTAGGAAGTGTACCACCTAAAATTAGGCCTTACAGGAATTCATATGAATAGAAGAGTGATATTGAGCACATGATCCAATAAACGTTAGAGGATGGCATCATTAAACCTAGCCAAATTTATTTCTCTTCACCAGTGGTGATGGTCACAAAAAAGGTGGTTCATGGCATATGTGTCACATTATAGATAGCTCAGAAAAATGACCATCAAAGATAAGTTTCATATTCTTGTCATTTGTGAATTATTAGATGTATTGTATGGAACAATTTTCCTTACTAAGCTAGATCTTCATTCAGGATATCATCAAATCATAATGAGGCAAGAAGACATTCTCAAAAAATATTTTAGAACACATGAAGGTCATTATGAGTTTTTAGTTATGTCATTCATACTTACTAATGCACCTTAAACATTTCAAATCCTGATGAATTATATTTTCAAGCCCTTCCTTACAAAATAGGTGTTAGTATTTTTTATGACATACTAATCTATAGTGAATCCTGGGAAGAGTATGTACAACATGTTGACAGAGTATTGCAACTATTGGAAGAGAAAAAAAAAATATGCAAATCCTTCCAAGTGTGCCTTTGGGGTTCAAGAAGTAGAATATTTGGGTCATCTTGTATCTCATGAAAGTGTAAAAGTGGACCCTAACAAAATTAAAGCTATGAGGGAATGGCCAATTCCAAAAAACTTGAAGAAACTTAGAGGATTCTTAGGATTGACAAGCTATTACCACAAGTTTGTGAAGAACTATGGTCAAACAACAGCACCTCCAATAGCATTATTAAATAAAGAAGCATTTTCTTGGACTCAAGTAGCAACCAAAACTTTTTAAAAACTTAAGGGGGATATGTGTACAACCCCTATCATCGCTATACCTAACTTCACAAAAAAATTATTGTGGAGTGTGATTCCTCAAGCCATGGCATTGGTACAGTTTTAACAAAAGAAGGAAGGCCCCTTGCCTTTGAAATCAGTCAACTTAAAGGAAAAAACTTACTCAAACCCATTTATGAAAAATAAATGTTTGTCGTACTACATGCATTTAAGAAATGGTGCCCTTACTTAATAAGAATACACTTCAAAGTAAAAATGGATCATGATAGTTTGAAGTGCGTTTTAGAGCAATTATTATATTCAAAAGATAAACAAAAATGGGTTACAAAGATGTTAAGTTCTGAATTTGAAATTATCTACAAAAAAAAGGAAAACATAATGCTGTGGCAGATGCCCTTTGAAGGAAGGAAGAAGAAACATAAGGTTCATTATGTGTTATTTTTATTCTACAATCTGATTGGGTGGAAGAATCAAGGGTAGAATGGAAGCAAGATCAAGAGGTATACAAGATCATCCAGCAATTGCAAGAGGACCCTGGTTCATTATATAATTTTGAATGGGAGAATAATTTTCTATGGTATCATAATCCCCTATATTTATGTAATAATTCCCAACTCAAATAGAAGGTCCTTCTAGAATTGCACACTTCGCCTATAGGACATTCAAGGTTCTTGAAAACATACCACAAAATCAAGAATGCTTTTTTTCTCGGAAGGTCTTAAAATTGATGTTCAAAATTTTGTGTCTGAATGTGTGGCCTTCCAACAAAATAAAGGGGAGACAATCAAGACGTCAAGTCTCCTACAACCACTATCTATACCAAGTCAATGTTGGGAAGAAGTTTCAATGGATTTTATTAGAGGTTTTCCCAAATCTGAAGGAAATATTTCCATCATGGTAGTAGTGGATAGGTTGACAAAGTATGCCCATTTTTTCTCTCTTTCCCATCCTTTTAAAGCAAGTATAGTAGTCGTGGAATTCATGTAAATAGTTAAAAATCTACAGGGATTCCCTAAGCTTATTGTAAGTGACAGACTGAAATATTTTCTTGTTTGGGTACTCAACTGGCTCATAGTTCATCTTACCATCCTCAATCCAATGGGAAAACTAAGATTGTGAATAAATGTCTAGAAGGATATATTTGTTTATTTGCAGTTGATAAACAGACACAATGGGTCAAGTGGTTTCCCTTGGCAAAATGGTGGTACAACAAATCCTTCCATACTTCATCAAACAATTCCCCATTTCTGTCACTTTATGGATATCATCCATCACATCACCCTTGAAAGGGACTGCAAAGTTCAAGCAGTGGAGGACCACATAGGGAAACAATAAGAGGTTCTCAAACTATTGAAGGACAACTTGGTTATGGCACAAAATAGGATGAAACAACAAGTAGATCAACATCGTAATGAAAGGGAATTTGAAGTGGGGGATTAGGTATTTCTGAGGCTACAACTATATAAACATATGTCCCTCAAGCAACAAAAGAAGGACAATAAATTAGCACCCAAATATTATGGTCCCTATAATGTTTTGCAAAGGATTGGAAGTATGGATTACAAATTGGAGTTGCCTCCATCTTCACGTGTACATCAAATCTTCCATGTTTCTTTCTTAAAGAAGGTAATCAACAACAAGATCCTAGTCCAAACTAGTTTACCAGAGATTAATGAAGAAGAGAAAGTCATACCAGAACCAGAAATAATAGTTGAAACAAGGACTAAGAAACTAATAAATCGATCAATTATTGAGTACCTCATCAAATGGAAGAACCTACCAGTGAAAGAGGCGACATGGGAAGATGAGTTCTTCATGCAGAAACACTCGCAACTAGTCAAGTGTTGAGGACAACACGTGTTTGAAAGGGAGGGGAATGCTAATCCCTAGACAAAGCCCCATGGTATGTATAAAACCACTTATTAAGCCCTAGATTTTGAATCATCACATTTCTAGTGTTATATTTGTATGTAGGCTACAACCCTTCATTGCACCTTTTCATTATGATCATACCATTTGTTTCATATATATATATATATATATATATATATATATATATATTGAAGGGAAGGGGCATGTTAATCCCTAGACAAAGCCCCATGTTATGTATAAAACCCCTTATTAAGCCCTAGATATTGAATTATTATATTTCTAGTGTTATATTTGTATGTAGGCTACAACCCTTCATTGCACCTTTTCATTATGATCGTACCATTTGTCTCATACACACACACACACACACACCAAGGATACCTAGTCTTAGGATCATCTTATCTCATCTTTTCTTGTCTTTTGAATTATATATATTGTAAAAGGAGGTTTCCCCCTCGAAATGGGTTATATTCATTGAATTTTATCATTCTCAAGGTGTTGGTTCATAACACCTCGACATTGTTCTACACACTGACATATTTCCAACAATGCAAAAATCGTCTCAATCAGAGTTCGTATGCAGAAGTTATGTCTCTTGCAAGTTGACCTACACTATTGACCATCATGGTACTGAATGGATGCCACATCAGCCCCCATTACTCACACATGTGGAGCTAGTCACATGTGGACTTCCAATAATTTCTAGAGTGTCTAACCCCCTAACACTAATTGACAATTAACCCTAACCCTAAATGGCTATTAGGTCGCTAGGAAGAGAAGAGGTTCCATTTTTTAAGTATTGTTATTGTTCCATAGTTGAGCAAAGCATATAGGACTAGGTTATTGAAGCATAACAGAGGAGGTACTAGATTTTGTAGCCTCCATTCAAGAGATAAATTGTCTTGGAAAGCTCGATAGAGAGTGCCCCCTTTCTTTGTACTTTCATGTGTCTAGGAAAGCTCGATAGAAAGTGCCCCATTTCTTTGTACTCACATTTCTTAACTGAAGAAAAGAGAGTAGAGCACATGCCTCAACTTTTGTTCTTTCATTTTGATTTCAGTTATTCCCATAAATTCAAGCACTAACCTAATAATAATAAATATAAAATCTAAAATAATAAATTGCTTAATAAAATATTTCAATACATTATAAGATTTATTGTCATTAAATATTTGAGTAAAATATCAACTACAATTTACAAATCATTATATTATATTATTTGAGGTGATATAGATTTATTTTGATTTCCACAATTCTTAAATTATCCTACAATTTAATTTTTTTTATCATGTTTTATTAAAAATATTTAAAAACTAATTCCAAACCTTAAAATTGTTTAATATATTTTAGTGTAAAAATTATCAAACAACTAATAAATTAGTTGAAAATGAATTTTTTTAAATTAAAATTAAATGTTTCATGATTACTCCCTTAATTTCATTTTCATTGAAACCAACAAAAAAAATGTGTTGGAATTCATCCCTTTAAAAAGCAACCATAACAATACAAAATACAAGTATAATCACCAAACCAACAAAACAATGCAAAATACAAGTATAGTCACTTAACCAACAAAACACTAGTACGTAATTCAATTAACCTTCCCATCAAGGATATCTGAGGGCAAAAAATACGATATATTCTTTCCTAATTCTTTCCCTATTAGGATGTGGACCACCGTGGCATTGAGTGATCCAAGGGAAAAAAAAAAAGTGCAATATTCAACTCTATTGAATATTTGAGTAACTTGTAAGAAATTCCCAAAATAGGAAAAATGAAAGCATAGGTAAAGAAACTTGTAGTATATTTTGAGTAATGGAAAAAGAATCCCAATACTTGGAACGCTCTCTTTGGGATTCTTACTTTAATATGTTCAGATACACGGCCCTCTTTGAATCATGATGTCTCCATATGCCTCCTCTTGATCAACTTTCACGTATTTATGGGTAGCTAAAACTGAAACAGCATACCAATGGTTTGAATTATTGCCCATCTAAACCAAATATTTAAACAACAAAATATTTGTATGTCTCCAGGTCCCTCTTTTTATGAACCTTGATGTATTTATTGGTAGCTGAAATTGAAGCAACATACCAATCGCTTAAATTGTAGCTCCTTTAAACGAAATATTAAAAAAGAGATAAAATACGCATGCTCTACCACATGTTTGAAAGAAAAGTTTAGCTGCTTGTCCTCTATCCATTCCTTGAGCAAGTTCGTCCAAGGATTGTTCTTTTGAGACCCCTGGTGTGTTGAAATGATCTCTGAGATGCCTATAAAGAGAAAATGCATATGCTGTTATTGAATCAAGTATTTTGTAATCTTTCCCTACCAGAGTAAATATTATTGAAGTTTTTTCTCACGTTAGGACTGTGCCGCTTAGTAGGTCCATAGAATCTTTAGGGGTCAGATTGAACGGTTGAGAAGGTCCAGTCTCCACTAACAAGTCTGCAGTGAAACTACTACGATTAGATTACAAATAGTGAAGTATGGACTTAAGATACTTCTATTTTATTTAATGGATTAATTGACTGAATGATTAAGGTTGATGATTCTACCTGAAACCACTCCAATTGTAGGAGTGTTGATTTCTTCCACCCTCTCTTCAGCCTCTGGAATCTGAATGTGAGCACTATGCCCACTTCGTATGGTGGATCTGGATCAAATATACTTCAATGTGACCTCAATACAAGCCAAACTAAAAATAAAAATCAGCTTCAAATAAATATCCAGAGAGATAGATTTAATAAATTCCGGAATCTGAATGGAGCATTATGCTCACTTGGCATGGTGGATCTGGATCAATTATACTTCAATACAAACCAAACTAAAATTAAAAATGTGCTTCAAACAAAGATCAATTAGCAAATTCCAATACCTTTCAGCTGGGGAAAGTTCGTCCTCTTTCACCAATCTTAGAGGCTGTGATGCAGGGGTGGACCTAGATCTTACACTTTGACCTGCATATATTGAGTTTAACGCTTGCCTAATTGATAAAGAGATTGGATTGATTGTACTATTTCATGAAACTTCCAAATATTGTAGACAGGATTCGTACTGCAACCAGTTATGGCCCAAACTACTGTAAATTATTTAAAAATTCCGTAGCCTAACTAGGTGTATTAAGAGGGTTAGTTTTTAATTTAATTATGAAGTAAAGTATTCAACTCATCCATCTACTTGAGGCCTTAAAACAAACGCAAATAGAGGACTGCTTTTGTAACGAACACTAACCAGAAGGCATAGGTGTCAAACCCAAATGGGTGAAATCCCAGTCAGTGGTCTGTAGTTCTGGAGTGGATAGACGAGCGCGAAGTTTTTCTATAGAGGTGGATGCATTTTTATTGGCCATACCCTCCACTTCATTGGCGTTTTCCTCCACTGGCTCTGGCTGCGCACAGAAGCTTTACTTCAATCAGTACTAAACAAATCCATCTCAGACAACAACGTAAACAAATTTATCAACATACTTAGAAAACAACGTAAAGAAAAAAAGAATGGGCTTACAAGGTCCATTGGCATTGGATGGTCTTCTCCATTTCTCCTTTCGGCCATAGGGATTGAAGCTGTCGATGTTCTTTCTGTTTATATATTGCCCAGATCAGCCACCAAATTTTATTTTATTTTAATTGAAGAACTGAATGAATGATATTGCTACTGAGTGAAATACCTACTTTCACTTCCTTCTTGTGAACCCCTCTTGGGGATCCTTTTTCTGCCGTGGAGGTTTTCATTCCACAGCTCGAGCAGAGGGTTTGCACAGCAGGGAATAGATGAAAAACGTCCTGTTGATGTTAACAGGAAGGATGTGGATGGATACCACATCAGTTTTTCGATGGTGGCTGTGACGGATAAGCAAGTCCTCTTCATACGCCGCGCCTGTGCCTGACAGAGGAAGAAGAAAAACTTCTTTCGTGAATGATCCGTGTTAAGCTATAAAACAACTGTTTGTCCGTTCCAAAGGAATAATAATTTATTATAATTATACTCATTTTAAGATTTACCCTCTGCTTATTATCTTTCACGATATCAGACGTGTCGTGAAGCCATGTTTGAAAGACTCGGGGTTGAATGACCATGAAATCCTCGTCAAGAATGACGGATTTTCTTTGCCGTTTTCTTTTCTTGTTGATCCCAGCCGTACGATCCACTGGAGGCTGAACGCTTTCTGCATCGGGTTCCGGCTGCCAAGGCCGAGGTGAAAAACATATATCAGTCCATGTAAAATTCGATTTCTTTAAATTCTATTAAATTATTAAATAAAATGTTCGGGGAGTAACGAAGTCATACCGATTTAGGTCCTTGAGCTTGCTCCCCATCCTGTTGAAGTTGCTGCTCTAAATTTACACTTAACAGGTTCTCTGTCAGTGTGTTGTCCGCGGGTAATATTATGCGTTCTTCTTCATCGAACCTGAAAAATTTAGTTATATTATGGTGAAATTTAATCATTTGAGATACTCCGATTCACCTAAATACAGTAGATTTTATAAAAATGGAATTCAACCTGTGAATCTCGTCATGACGCCGATCTTCAAATGTGAAGTCCTCCTGAAGTGTGATATTTTCAGGGTCGGCTGCACAATTATCCAGGGATGACTTTCTTGGACAAATTAAACTTCAGTTATGAATATTCGATAGTAAAATTGGGAAAACCTTACCCTGAAACATCGGTATTTCTGGAGACGCATTTTGTGCATGTGGAATCAGAAAGAAGTCTTCCTGCATAATCATTTAATTCTACTTTGAGATTTCTGCAATTTATTTTTACAGTAATTATTCTCATTTATAAGTAGTTACCGTGAAGATGCGGCGTTCATGACTCGGCGTTCTTGGCTGCATCATGAGCTGTTCCATTTGGTCTGTTTCTTGAAAGCCGTAAGTGATGGTTATGGCTTCGAATCTGGCCAAGAAATGAAGCTTCATTGTTAATTATAAAAGATGATTAAGTTCTAATCAAAATTTTGTGAAAGAAATTCGTAGGTACATCTTACCTGGCCTGTGATTTTCCTCGGGGTAGAACGGTGGTATCACTTCCTGGCGGGGCAATCCTTGTCATATGATTTACCTGATTCTGTTTGATATCAAAAAATACATAAATTATGTTGAAGAAATTATCAAAATTTCCCTTCAAAATGGTAATGAGGTTACAGATCCCAGCATTAATTATTTTAGCAAAAGATTTATAAAGTTCAACTAAAAACAAACTCAAAATCGTCCGGAATTGCGAAGGCCTGTACATATATTGACGTAGGACGGGTTCTGGATGAGATCTGTACCATGAACCTGTTAACATCATCTGCAAATAGAAAATTAATATTATAGCACTGGCTTTGAGTATGATAAGTCAGATTTACATACTATATTATGGAATTGTTCAAAGATTGTAAAATGGGGAGCATGACGGCGAAGTATTACCAAAAAGAAACTGAACTTTCCTATTAAAGATATTGACGACTCCTCCTGCACACGATTTCAGCGAACCTCTTTATAGAAACTTGAACAATATGTAAACTGGAATATATTTGTATAAAATGACTATTTCTCGTTCATTTACCCATCAATATTCCCAAGAGTCTTAGTGATAGTGGCATCCCCGGATTAAGAATTTGTTCGCTGCATAAAACAACAAAACAGACTTCATATCTAATCTGAGGTCAAGCCTTGAAATAATAAATGTAATGAGCGTAATAAGTTAAATACATACCAGATTTCAATTATGTCGATTCTGTCGACATTTCTTCTCTTAATCTTTGATTGAAGAGTCGCAGCAATCCTTGCAAAAACCCGTAAATTTAGCAATTACGCAGTCTAGTATGGAGCGAAAAGCGTTGTACATCATTATGATTATATCCTTTCAAATTACTACATCCATCCTTTATAGATTACTGAATGTTGAAAGAACAGAAGCAATCCAGTCCATTTAAAGAAAGACAGAGGTGTGAAATAAAATGCTGTATTAAGATTATACCATATTTGCCCCAGAGGAGCCTTTTTGGACAACAATTGATATGAGTAAAACATGCTTCCCTCCAAGAATGCTTGAATGTTCACTAGAATATATAGAATAGATTCTGGAACAAAGTCCAGTCCTGAAAATGAAAATCAAATCAGTTTGTAACGAATTTAGACTTGTATTCTTTAGAACATTTTCTTCAAATTGAGACATGAGGTACAGGCAGCCAAGGATCTATCTATGTATGAATTCTATTATATTTAAAATTTCCCATTGTTGCTTTGAAGTTTTCTGTGATGTGCTTTACATGAAGAATGAAAACAATATACATACAGAGATTTTTCTTATCATTCAAGGGAAGGGACTTGAATCGAACTGAAGAGAACTTACAGTGCTTTGAAGTTTTCTGTGATGTGCTTTACATGAAGAATGAAAACAATATACACAATATACATACAGAGATTTTGCTTATCATTCAAGGGAAGGGACTTGAATCGAACTGAAGAGAACTTACAGCGATAGGCGTGGTGTTGTTAGCTATGTCACGTACTCAGGAGGAATGGCATGGAGGCTGTGATCTTATAATTGTCCCCATAGCAATATGTCCTTTGAATGCATCGTCCTTGAAACCCCTCCTTACAATGTACTCCAGTTTTCCACAGTGCAATACCTTTTTCTCAACCGATTCTTTCCAATATGTAGCATTTTTTATATGATTGTATGTCTAGCATTGGAGCTTGAAATGTTGTTGTTTAATCTCTACTTCCCCTAAGTCACAACCTTGAGAGTCTTGTTGTCCCATACCTGGACATACCTCTTTGGGATCCCTCCATCTTCCTATCTATATCACATCTTAGTATGTGTGAGCTTGTCTTTAGTTGTCCTTAGTTTTTCCCTATGTGATATATTTAAGTGGTATATTTAATTTTAGGTATTTTTGTATGTTGATCTAGCATGAAGCATAAGGGGTTAAATTAGTTGATGTAGTTAATGAGAGTGGCCCATCTAACAATTGCAACTTCAAGACTAACTAAAATGGGATCACATCCTTCATTGCCTCTTTGGGACACTCTAGTTCAAATATGGCTAGAGAGGGGAACTTCTTGAACTAGGTGACCTCCTGGATCTTGGGGGCCTTAGAAGGGGGTGAACTACTCCTTTCCCGATGCTCTCTAATTGCTTAACTTTCTCTATGTTGAGGCCCCCGACTTCTTAAATCTATAGTGTGCAATGTGAACATGGTGAGAAGGTGAGTGACCTTCAACTTCAAGAGGTATTTTTCTCATGGTACATTAGTTCAATAATACATCTTCTCTCTTAGACGTGCCACTTTCATTTCCACCTCTACACCCAAATATATAAATACATATGGGCACATATTAAAGAGCCACCTTGTTATATGTGTTTTCTTATGCATTAGTAAAACACATTTATTCCTTATTAATATAAAATATCAGTCAAAACCATTTCCATGATGGGATCCATTGTCCATGGGAAAGAATCTCCAAAAGGGTGGACTTCAAGGTGATACTTATAACCGTAGAAATTGATGACAGAGCTTATCATTCCATTTCCATGCATATTGTTCACATTTGCAATATTAGAAAAGATTGTTCATTGTTTCACTTTTTCCACAAAGAGGACAATTGGGGGACTTCTAGGTACTTTAAACATTATCCCATTGTAATGCCCTAGCTTTAACTCTTGGAAAGCATTAATTCAGATTTTAAATAAATTGTAAATGTGTGGTTATAAATATGGGTGTCAATCCATGTAAGCTTAAATAAACGACCCTGGAATGTAAATGTTGTAAATATGTCTTGTATGGATTCCTAGTGCAAAACTTAAGACCAAGGCCCAACTACTGAATGGCTAGGCATACATAGGGTGTAATTGTGTTTTCTATTGGACCGTGTGGTAAAGATGTCATGGTGAAACTCTATGCTATGTAAAAGAGAAATATTGGAATATAATATAATATAATATATAATGGTCCAAAATGATTGCAAGGAGCACAAGGAAACTATGAGTCCACAATGGGGAATATGAAAAAGGGGGGCATGGGAAACAATGCCTCTTAGCCAAGTCTTAGCTTAGGAACTCACACATTTTCCATAATTTTCCTTCAATGAATCTCACCGCCACATTTGACTTAGAAATCCCAATTTATAAATGCATGAAGAGGTGCGTGAGGGAAAACCTACTCATATAAATGAGAAGTATGGGAAACTTGTAAGGGGAGGTATAATCATCTTAGGTAAGTGTGAAAGTCTTTCATTCAATTATCCTATTATCTTGCCTTATGGGATTTTTCTCATTTCATCATATTCATTCTCTCCATCCTGCTTTGAACTTCAATTCTTTGTTCCTGATAGTAATTCCATATTTGTCAAAACGGAAAATGACCAAAACTAACATTATGAAGACAAAATTGCATACTTTGGAAGAGAGATATATGGTTGTAGATGAGAGTAGAGGATGGGCAAATTGGGAAACCATTAACTCTCATGATATTATTGCTCATTAATTTCTTACAATCCAAAGTATTTCTCCACCAAGTTTCCCATAGGTAAATCAAAAAATTAGACTCTTTCTTCCTACATTGGAGCATTGGAGAGGGAGGAGATTAAAAAGTGACTATGAAGCAAAGAAGGGAAAGACCTTCCCTTCTATTGTGTATGTAAAAGGAAGAGATTTTTATGATTGAATGATGGTTGAGGTGTTTAGAGAGATCTATAGTGAATATATTGGTTGAGCCTTGAGAGCAATGGTTTGGTTTGAGTGAGTTGTAACCTTGTAACCGGTTTCTTCATCTTGGTGATCTTATAGCCCAAGTTGGAGGTGGCATATGCACTAGATGTTTATGGTTGGGTGGTGAATCATTCATATGGAGTGAATTGACCATCTTTTGTTAAAAGATAAGTGTTCAAACTGTATTTCTCATTTTTGCAATTTAATTTGGTATTCTTTGTTATGAAGATGAATTTTTGCATGTTGTGTGTGTGGATTCATTTAAGAATTAAATGAGCATGTGGATCCCATGGTTTTAGTCAATCTATGTTTTAGTCATACATGCATTCATAATATGTATGGGGCTTCTATTGGAGGCCAAATCCAAGTTTAAATGGTGAACTGGGTAGTTGATGGCCCAAAATTTTTAATGGTGCTCAAGTGGATTTTCTTTGTTGATTGGAAATGCATGGATGGGAATGCCATAGAGTCATATCAAATATTTATTTTCACATTAGGGAATTTGGGAATGTTATAAAGTAAATTTGGGTGATTTCAACATGTTCAAGTTCAATCTACATGAGTAAGACAAGCATGTAACTCTCTAGTTGCAAGGACATCCAAGAAGAGAAATTGGGTTGCATTTTTTAAGTCGGAATGCACAAGAAATGAGACTTGTCCTTCCCAAGAGCGAGATTCATAGTCTATGTAGGACAGATTTGATCTCATTACACCTTGGACTTAGTAAGAAATCAAAGTTTATTAGAACCCAAAACCTTGTACAAACATGGAATGGGAGACCACCTCTAAGTTAGATTAAGAATATACTATGGATGGTTCAAAGGTCCTACATAGTGTCTGACTAAGATGGAATTCATTGAAAGGAGCTCATGAAAGATGAGAGTGATGTGGCGATATCTTATTGGTTTAAGTCAAAACCTACGAGTGGAGAGGGGAATTCCCTCGTGACCATGCAATGTTTCTATTTGTCAAATATCAAGCAGATCAACAATGTGGAGTAGACTTGTGGTGGAAGTGATAGGGATTTATTGAGGCCCCAAAACTCCATGCCAATGTGGGCCATTCGATCATGTGTGAGATCAATGGTTGGCAAGGCACCATGGGGTTGAAAGATGCATGTTGGAAGTGGGATATTTTAGCAAGGACCCAAGGACCTTGTGCTCGAGTAAAAACACGGCATGTGGACAAGATAGTAGGACCATGTACCCATGGGTATGTGGAAGAACTAAGGGTACAATGAGCATGAGTTGTGGGTGTTAGGACTTGATATGACTAGTAGAAATTGGGTTGTGTATGGTGTTCAACCCACTTGATGAGAAGTCAACACTAAGAGTATGAGGATGTGGCCATCCATATGGTGTGGGCCCATGTAAGGAGGTATTAAAGGCCCACATGCAAAATGAAAAGATTACACATGGCAAGTTCCTCTAGCACAAGAAATCAAAGGGAAATGGGTGTGTCAATATGGGGATAAAATATAGCATGAAAATTCTAAGAACCATAGGGAAATTCATGGAAAATGTACAAAATTGATTCAAATTTTACAAAAAAAATTAGGGCCCCTAGAAATTCGAAAAACCCTTAGAAATAATCTTAAGTTAACAATGAAAAAAGAGTACATGAACCATGTTTTTGCACTCATTATGACATGTAACCTCAAAACCATAAAATATTTAAGTTAATGATTTTTTTTGCTTATTTTGAGTATAAAAGTGTTATTGTACACAATTTTTGCAATCCAACCAAGGTGTTAGAAATTGCTATAGTAAATTTGTAGAGAAATAGCCAGCTATCATTTTTTGAAGTTTGTAAATTCTAGTTCTAAGATCTAACTCTAAGAAGGATCGTGGTTGTTGGTAAGCCCTTTTATAAGGGAATAGAACAAGAGATTCATTTTTTGCAAAATCTCTTCTATGCTCTTGGAATAACTAGTGGACTAAATCCCTTTTCCTTTGTTGGTCTACAAAATTTTCTTTGTTGGGCTACGAAATTGTCATCATAAATAACACACAATACCCCTATGCTTATGAAGTAGATGTCATGGGTGAAATTATGCATGCTAGTAATATTGATATGGATTCTAATGGACACATAAACCAAGAGAAACCTTAAGATATTCTAGAGACCATGAAAAGCTTAAGGGTGGAAATTAAAATTTGCAGAGTGAATAATGAAAGATTGATCGGAGCTTGAGATGATTAGAAATAGCTTAATGTAGAAATCCTTCAAATTTTAACCATTATATAAATGGAAGTGCAACATGAATAAAATTATAATATTGTCGGTGGGTGTTGTAGTATTTTTTGACACCTTCATGTCCCAAATGCCTAATTGGCCACCAGACTCACCTTTTGTTTATTTTTCTCACTCTTTAGACTGACTAAATATCCTCCTTGGAAATCCACATGCTCTTCTAGCTCACAAAAGGAGTGTATACATACCCTTTATACTCACAAAAAGAGTGTTTGCATTCCCTTCATACTCACAAAAGGATCATATACAAGCCCTTCCTACTCACAAAAGGAGCATGCACCTCAAAAAGTAGATAAAAAATACAAAATTCATGAAAATCATGTGCTCCTAAGTGGGGTTTACTAGAAAACTACTTCTATAACTTCCTGAAACATGTTTCAAGTTACCTACACCAACTGACAATGGTATAAAAAGAGGCGTAAGTGGAAAGAAAGGCTAAGCACTAATGCAGTAGAAAATATATCATTCTGATATCCTTGTGCTAGAGCGATCAGAGGTGGTTATTTCCCTTGGGTTTTATGACCTTCATCCCTAAAAATATCCCTTGTTTCTAAGTATTTTCTCCTTTTCATGCATTTGAGATCCAAATCTCTCAGTTTCCCTCATCCTATTGTGTGGAGAAGAGTTGGAGTCTTGAAGCAATCCTGAGTGGCCTAGGGATAGATGAATCTGGATGATAATTATGAAAGGTGAGGGCAGTGAATTAGGTATAAATTTGTATAGTGTTTTTTTCGATTAATAAAAAAAGAATATCTCGCTTCTTTAAATCCCCCAAATTCATTGTTTATTTTCAGTCATTAATATCTTTATGTATTTGGTTGTAGAAATAACCCTCATGGTTGGTTAGTTAGGATTAGTTATTCCATCCTCATTTTGTTTTTATCTATTTGATTTGAGGAAGGTTTCTTGTCTTCTTTTGTGCAAGTCTAAAGCTTGGATTGGATTGAATTCAAGTGAATAAAGACAAATATGTGAAGTCTCATCTCCAAACAACCATCAGGTTCAGGTAGGTCCTCCTTGTGACCGAAAGGTAGTTACAACAAATAGGTGTAGGATAATATTAGAGATTGAAGTGTATTGTTCTTTGAATATGATCTATTATAGTACACCCTATCTATAGGATAAATTCATCCACAACAAAACTAGCAACTCCACTAGGGAGAAATCCTTGAGTTCTTCTCATTAGGGTTTACCTTAGTGATTTTTTTTCTTAGGGTTATGTGATAGTTATCTCTGTGTTTACCTTACTATCATTGTTGTATACTAGTCTTCAAGGGATTTTTGAGGGACTTTGTGAAGTTTTTTTCCTAGAACAAAGTATGTGTGCTTGTTTCCTTTAGTAACATAGCATGCACACACTAATTTCTCTCAACACAGGAGTGTGTACATGCCTATTGCACTCATATAAAGAACGTGTACATTCTAGGACTCAAAATTTATCAATGTTTTCCATTCATGTCATTTTCAATTGCATTTCTCCTTTAAATTGTTTTTTGGTAGGATTGCATTGTCGTAGTTTCAAAGAGAGAAAAAATTCATCGGTGTTTTCATTTGCATTGTGCTTTTTGGTTGAAATTGTGCATGCTTTATGCTTGTTTGAAACCAAATACATTGAAGTACAAGTGTGAAGTTTTTTTATTTTCCATTATTCTTAAGTTTCTCATTGCAAGGGTCTCAAAACATCACAAGTTGCACTATCGTTACTTTGAGTAATTCAACAACCTCTAAAATAAAAACTTAATTTAAAATCGAGTAGACACTTTTCTTGTTAGAAAAAACAATATATTCTAGGTATAGAGCCTTGGTGTAGGATTGGAGAGTAAATTCTCCAAGGCTATGAAACAAACTAGAATTCTACTAGTGAGAGAAAAATCCATTGGTAATAAGGAGTGCTTGTTTGGAAAGGACCTCTAACATAGGTGTCAAGCATGAGATCAAGCTAAGTAAGTGGAGTATATATCCCCTCTTCACTTGTTTGGTGGGATTATTGTGTCTTTGAGTGTTTTAGAGTGAAGTGTCAAGTCCTCAAGGTGACACCACTTCTCTCTAGAGCTTGAGGTTGAGGACTAAATTCCTACATTCCCTACCCATATGTATAGTATTGACCCACAAATGTTCTGCTCGATTGTTGACTATGAAGTGGTAACCTTAGTGGATTTTCCAAGGGCACCTCACAGGTCACAGCAAGCGGGAAGTACTTAAAGTACTTGATACAAAAGAATTATCTTCATCTCATATCCCCTAGAGGGTGCCTATCTTCAAGAGGTTACCTACACCTTGGGTGATTTTTGTGTGGGGTTACTGTAAGTATCTCTCACACCTTGGTTACCTACTGTTGGGAATTAATCAACCCAAGCCAACTTATAGAATGCACCTTTGATCAACTCTTCACTGCCATTGAGCTAGGTCCTAACCACCCTAGGTTGAGCTTTGGGATAGTCATTTTGATAGTTGATACATCTCAAAAACTTTATATTTGTGTGATTCTTATTTTATTTGTATTCGTGCTTGGATTGTCTTTATCTTATCACTTTTGAATCTTTGATTCAAAGTGGTTGACCGACCACTCCAATGGTCTCGAAGGACTTGATAAATTTCACTTGAAAGTGTAGAGCCACCTTCTCAAAGGTAAAGGCTAGACCATATTGATTATCCTCTGTGTGATCTAGTAGAAGAGACCCAAATTGCATTATAAAAAAATCTCGCAAGGGAGGAGCCAATGCAAGAAGAGTGCAGCGAGAAAGAATTAGCAATTAAAGGGTATCTAAGGGATTTTAATGGTCACATACCAATTTCAGGGAGTGTTCCATATCCTCCACCATAGGATTATCTCAATCTTGTTGAGATCAAGGATATTTCTGATCCATCTACTGTGAATTATAATCCACCCCTCACATGTCCTAATATTCCTATTATTTTATGCACTCAAACTTTTGAGAATCCAAATCTCATTGTGAACCTATTTTATCAATGTTCTACAATGAATAAAAATGTTAGTACTTCATGGGATGGGGTCACCCATAGCCCCACGTCAACTATCTCCAATTGATGATTTTTTTCTCCCATTCCAAGTGTCCCTATGGAAAGCACATTCCCATCCATGTCAAGAGCTTTAAGTGGAGGTACCTTCCCTCCTATGGTAACTCCTAGTAGTGGAATTTGGACTCAACCCTCTATATTGGATGGTGGTGGTGCTTTATCTTTTGATATATCATCAATTTGAATGTCTCATGTTGTATCTAGTACACCCCTTATCTTCCCCAACATTAACATGTTAGTAGGAAGTTCTTCTTCCCCCTTCCTTACCTTTCCATTTGGATGGGGGAATATTCCTACATCGAATCCATCTATGGGAAGAAGATATTTTATGACTTCCAACATGATAATAGGAATCATTTCCTTGTTATAAATGGGAAACCATATGAGTATAGGACTTTCTCCATTTGTCTAGGTCCCAACTAGCTTTCCCAAAAACCTTTGTTTTCAAGAAAACACTCCTTTTATGCCTAGAAATGGTTATGTGACAGTTAATTCCTTCATGAGTACCAACCAAATGATGGGATAGAATCCTATAACTTGGAACTCAACGACTCGGATGAAACTACCATTTATGGTGACATTCAATCTTCCGGACTTGATGAAACTTACTAGATATGGTGTTGCATGATCCAAAATGGTTGTTGGTTCCGATTAATTTACCTTTAGACATTCCCAAATTTTATCAGAAGGCTAGAGAATAACCTTCCAACCACATCATGACTTTCCATATGTGGTTTCCATCCAACTCATTGATGGAATATAGTATCAAGCTTAGAATTTTTTAGAAAACCCTGACAGGAGTGGTTATGAAATGTCACATTGAGCTCCCATGAGATCAATTTCTCAACTTCAATGATGTGTAATTAATGTTCTTGAACCACTTCCAATTAACCATCCACTATAATATAGGCACAAATATTTTGACCTCATTTCAGCAGGACAATTCCATGCATATCTCCAACCACATCCAAGAGTGGAAAAGGAGACACCAAATGATCAAAGAAAAAATCCTTGATGACTTCCTATTGGATTTTTTTCTCAAGTATTTGTTGCCATATATTACCAAATATGTCACTCTGTAAGGAGTCACAACTGAGGAACATGTTAATTTTTTGAGAGCCCAACAATTAGACTTGGTTTATTTGCAATCTAGGGTTCTTTATGAGATGTTTCCCAATTCATCGAGGGAAGAAACATATCCTACAAAATTAAAACCAAGACCACACACAGATGATGTGATCGATTCCGTGAAGAGTGTCCTGGACAATTAGGTTACAAGCCAAATGATACAAATGTATTTATATCTACCTGTAGTTGTGCAAGGTATTTCTAGTATATTTGGCCCCATTCAATCCTCTAGTGTCCATAGTATATAGACATCTAACCCCAAGGGTAACCAACAACCTAGAGGAAATAAAAATAAAAAGAACAAGAAGGGGTTCGAAGTAAATAACACAAACAACAATAATTCTAGCAAGGGAAAAAAGGAGAAGGAGGTTAAATTTCCTTACAAGTTGTGTAAGGGAGACCATCTGACTCACCACTGCCCCAAGTTGGAGGAAGCCCAATGATTTTTGGCACAGTAGGATTCCCATCAATAACCCATTTTCTTGATAAATCATTTTCCTTCGCAATGTGATGAATGGTTGTTGGAACCTTACACCTCCATAAGGGGGGAACCAGAGAGCCCCTCCACAAGAGGGAAACTCATCAAATGTGTTCATGTGTGAACAAGGTGTAAATTTCCAAACTCATGATCATAATTGCAATGCTCCTTGGACTGGTGCCAAAGGAAAAGAAACATCCACATCCAAATTTTCAAACCCTCTGCACATAGAGAAAAGAGAATTTGATGCAATGCCAACACCTTCCAAAAGGTGTATAATTAAAATAGTCGATGCATGATCCTAATGTCCAGCATGCTCAAAACTACTTCATAGTTGAATATATGTCCCAAGCTCCATGTGTTATCTCTACCTTGAAGGTCCTCCAAAGTTGCCCCATGCAGCAAAAGGCATTACCGTTAGCAATTGGTGCTTTTGATTCCACCAATTCTCAGTTAATAACATTCAACCCTAACAATGTGAAGCCACAACTTCCCAATTATGATGCATTCCATATCTAGTTTTTTCATGCAGAACAAACACATTTAGGACTATGGTTGACAAGGGAGCATCCACTTGTGTTATGTCTATTTCATGTTGGTGATCTCTAGGCTCCCCTGAGAAAGTACATTTTCCAACAATGTTGAAATCCTTTGATAGACACTCTTTCAAGCCTCACGGTATTATTCCTTCATTCATCGTGCAATTGGGGGAAAATAACATGACCGTAGAGGTAGAGGTTGTCATTAATTCTCCTTTAAAGTACAATCTCCTATTAGGTCGTAGTTAGACTTATGCAATCATGGATGTGGTCTCTACAATTTTTTCCTGATCTATTTACCTCACCAAGGAAAGATCATTACTATTGACTAGTTATGTTATTGCAAGCCTGATCCAACTACCTCATTGGGACCCAATGTCCCATTGATTCACAATTCCATGACAACATGTGAAAATGTGGGTGTTTGGATGTACCCTACCCTGATGGGAACTTTTAATATCACCTCACCCATATCCTACATTGACTCTTACCATGTATGTGTGATCTCGTCAATCACTATAGACTCCACGAATGTAGAATTTTCTTTTGAAACATCATATTTTTAAGACCCATGGTTAGTACCATATCATTAAATTTCAGTAGAGGAATATGGATATACAAGTATTGATGTTGACCCTTTACCTTCTTTTCCAGTGAAATATTTTTCTCCTCCTTCTACCGCATCTAGTGAAAGTCTATCTCCTAGTAACCAGAAGTCTAAAAGGAATCGAAAGAAGAAGAAAATACAAAGGGAAAATTCACCAGCCACTATGAGTCATGCTAGATACATGTCACCACTCACTGCAAGTCATTACTAGATATAAGCAACCAGTTTTTGCAAGTCATGCTGGAGGCAAACAACCAACCACTGCAATCAATGTTGGGGGAAAGAACCTAGTCACTACAAGTCACATTGTTTTCCTCATGATTTTAATATCACAATTTGTAGGTCCTCAATACTTGGTACTTGTAAGTATTTGTTGATAGACTATGTCAGATCTGATCAGAATCTCCATCATTATATGGAATATGATCAGTTCACTTCACCCATATAAATTGTTAATCCTCCCAATTCACATGATTTCTTGGATGTTGAATTTCCTTCGAATGAGGCTATCCTTGAAGCTATGATTTTTGTTGATAAACCATGGGAATATATGCATCATCAATAATTCTTTCTTCCCAAAATAAATACTTTATAGGTTGACTACCAAAGTAATCCTTCGACTGAGCCTAGAAATGGGATCTACCTAAAGAAGTAATATGTGTAAGCATCAATGTTGCATAGTGCTTTGTACCATATTTTACTTTTAAGGTTTTTATTTTCATATTTTATATTCTAGAGAATGATTTTCTATCAAAGGTTATATTGGATTTATTAACTTTTGGATGAGTTTTGTTGATCATGTATACAAGACTTTGGAAACATTTTCTTCATCATTTTTACATCACATTGGTGCAATTTGATCCATACTATTAGGTTATGGACTTGGAACTGGCATGTAGGTTAGGATTTCCACCTTTCATTGTGCATCATTAGTTTCCTTTTCCATTTTTTCCTTAGGATCGACCTTGTTGGTGCAAAATTGGAGATTGGGGTTCTCGGAGATTGTCAACAAAGGATATCATTGTAGTCTAGAAGCTCTAGCATATTCAACCATCCGCAAGGGAATGAGGTCTTACCTGAAGCACAGCCAAGATGTGTGTGAAGAAGTGAGTCACGGAGAATGCATCATCGGAATTAACATAACCATATCCAAATCCATACATCAATAATCAAATACATACATAAATAGTAATGAAACGTTAATGCACATGATAGAAGGAGATGCACAACATAAAAATCATAGATACATGCACCGTACATCAAAATTTTAAGGATTAATAGTCTCTTATATTAGCATCATCTTAAAACAGTCATACACAGAGTGCATCCCTCGTAAATTAGTTTACGTAGCAGAATCTAGTCTTATATACCCATTACAGACTTTGAGCCTCTGCGTAAACAAAGCAACATCCAAGAACCCATTACAATAGCTCTAGAGACTAACTCAATACTAGTAATGATAATAATAATAATCATGTGATAGAAATGGTAACTGTAACAACATCCCTCTTCCCATTACATAGTTCCCTAGTTATGTTTTTCCCTCAGGCACTTATTGGATTCTTGATTTTGTTGTTTTTCCAGCCAATATTGATTCTACAATATTTTCCTTGCATGCACTCAAATATCTTGGATCTTTCAATTGCTCATCCAGCTAGCACATGATCTATTTTTGTTGTTGGTACGCTTTTTAGTTATCTTTTGGCTCATCTAACTGCTTTCTGCCACTTCAAGTATTTCACTCGGCTGCTACATTTTCTGAAAAAACTTTATCATTTCTAAGAAATTTTAAGGCCCAAATAATATCTTATATCAGCAGCATCTTAAAATAGTCATACATGGAGTGTGTCCCTCATACATTAGTTTACATAACAGAAGCTAGTCCCATATACCCATTATAGACTCTGAGCCTCTGCGTAAACACAACGACATCCAATAACCCTTTACAATATCTCTAGAGACTGACTCAATAATAGTATTGATAATAATAATAAGCATGTGGTAGCAATGGTAACTATAAAAGAAACCCTCTTCCCATTGCATATCTCCCTAGTTATCATTTTCCCTTGAGCGCTTCTTGGATTCTTGATTCCATTGTTTTTCTGGCCAATATTGATTCCATTGTCTTTTCCTTGTATGTGCTTGAAGCTCTTAGCTCTTTCCACTACTTGTCCAGCTGGTGCATGATCTGTTTTCACTACTGGTACGCTTTTCAGTTATCTTCTAGCTCATCTAAATACTTTCCTCCACTTCAATTCTTTCGCTCAACTACTACATTTTCCACAAAACTTTAGCATTTTCGCAAAATGGACACTTCTCAAAACAGAGGGCCCAATGGGCCCTGACCATAATCTTTGACTCATCTGGAGTCAACCTTCCACTTCCTTCACTGGCTTCCTACAAACAGAGGGCCCAATTCAGGGAAAATCTACATGGCTTGTTGGAGGAACTGGTCATATTGGTCCACTTTCTCTTGCCATTTCCTAACAAGAATGGATGTAGTTGCAATAAATTATTAGTATGCATCAATGATCTACTCTTCAAGATTGGTAGCAAGAAGGGAATTCCATTAAGAGTCGGAAATAGAATCTAGGTGTTGCAGTGGGAGATGATTAGATTGGACCGTATGGTGTAAGTCCCTGAGTTGTTTCTTCGTGGATTGATTAGCCTCATGTACAATATCCATATTTTCATCCACTACTTGGATCTCTATAAACTTGTCTTGTTTCTTGATAGGATCCTCGATAGCCTATACTTCTACGTTCAACTAGTGAAGTTGTGCATGCAACTCATCAATTGGCTTGTTGCATCACTCCAATAATCTAACCCAGTCATTGACCATATTAACAACTCTCGACATTCATTGGCCCGAGAATGGAGGGATGAGCGGACATTATCGCCTTCGAAAATGACCTGGATTATATTCTCACATAGAGCCTTGGGCTTCTCTTGATTATAGATTTTAATAGTCTCAAGATGGTGTTGGAGACTATCAACCTTTCCTGCAAGTTATGTCCATGTGTCTACAACAAGCATGATTTGTTCTGCAAATGCAACCGGGGTAATGTATTCTGGAAACTCTATTACTACCTATCTAAATTTGGGCTAGACTTTAAAAAATATATTTTACATGGATGCAACAGTGGATTCATCCTTCACCCATAATCCATGCTCATATTCGTTGGCAGAAGATGCAATGACTAACTCCTAGTGCACTTGTTGTGACTATTTCATGAGTTCGTCGTTAACCCATTCAATGGTGATAATCCTATGCTCCAATTGGTCACTGGATCAACACACGAGCTATAAGAGTTGGTGGGTAGACCAAGATGCAATCTCCCCACTGGTTAGGGATTGATCCAATGGAAACTGTGAAGCCAATGATCGGCCACAGGAAACCGATCGCTCAAAAAGGTTGGGTGTGCAAGCATTGTTAGGACTAGGTGACGTAGTGTAGAGACTGTGGGTGATTTAATCATGAACCTTGGGAGGAAGTGTCACAATCACATCAGTGCACTTGAGGCACAATTCCAATATTTTACTATATTTTTGAGGATCTTGTAGCATCGACTCAATTTGTTCCTTAATGGAATTGGTATTGTGAGTCGAGAGAGTATATTCCTAGGTATCCATCTAAGTATCTAGAGGATCTTGGTCCATATACATTTGCACCTATGGCCCTCTCTCTGAATCATAATGGATAATTTTTTTTGGTTGTGTGTCCAAGGAGACTTGGACCAGCCAAACCTGGGGAAAAGTGGAGGGAAGTGGAATGGTAGTCCCTGTAGTTGTTGTGATCAGAGCAGTAAATACGAGTGCAGTAGTGTTGATATGATGGTGAGGGGACGAGGGAGTGGATGATGGGGCATATGACACAATTGAACTATATGTTTGATGGTTGATATCCTCTATGATGGAAGTGGGATGGGTCTATACTGGTGGATCATCAATAATAGTGATGATGGGAACTGAAGAAAGAAAAGTGGTGGTGGCAGGGCGAGTGGAAGGTGGAAGGGAGGAAAGAGGAGTGGCATCGGTGATAATATCATTAGAGGTAGACTTATATGGAGAGTTAGTGTGTGTTTTGTTGATATGGAAAGAAGAAGCAAAGACTTCACAAAACCGCTTACCAAAAATAGTCGCGTCGTCTGGAATGGAGGAGAACATAATCTGAATTGTCCCACTTGGGAGCATTTCCTCTTCACCTTCATATACCTCTTCCCATGAGCTTGAGGGAGTCTGATCTCTCTTGGTCGACTTGGGACCTGCACCAGGTGTCTACGCAAGAGCTAACTACTGTGAGATGGGAGGCATCAAGTAGGTAAAATCAGATCTTCTATTTTCCTTCATAACTCCTGGCCAACCCATGACTTCCTTTTCCATAATTAACTCATCCAAATAAAAATTCAATGGAGGGGTGTCAAAAAGGGACGGAGCTACAGCTAAGGGCCTCATAAATGTGCATTCATGGTTCATACCAAACCAAATGTTATGGGTGTTCCTATTGCGCAGCTCGTGTAGAATCCTTGGGCATTGTGTAGTGGAAATAAGATCATTTTTCCACTGGATAAAGGCATCATCATGGTCCTTGGAGTAAGTAGTAGTAGTGCAATTGTGTCAGGGGTTGAAGAGATTGGCGATCCTACTGTCGGGATCATGGGAGAGGTGTCAACCCTAAGGCGACTGCCACTTCCACATAGTAAACAGGAGCAACAGGTGTCCATATATGAAGTATGTGGCCCACATGTGTGCATTGGCACATGCCTGCAATATCTATGTGAGTAGGTATTTGCACTAGTTCAAAGGTGTGCCATTTTTGCTAAACTCGACGACTGTGATGGTGTCAATCGTACACTCTCCCTGCAAGTAATTCTTTGTGACCTTACCTGTAATTATGTAGCAGGTACAATGGACTTGCTCATCATTGATATAATCGATGAGTGTGCCAAGACCTCCTCTTCATGTGCCATACTTGTCATATAAATTGATGTCACCATTATTATGGTCGTGCTTCCCTAAGCCTTGGAATCCTTGTATGATGTCTTAGACTTCCATGGAGAGATGGTAAAATTATGAATATCTTCTACATGGATGGGGTAAGCCTTATCCGACCACAAAAAACCATTGTGCACCTAGATGATGAGAAAATTAGTGCACCGAGAAACTTCACAAGTAGTTTCGAACAACTATAGGCCATGCAAATTGAGAAAGGTAGTATCTTGAAAGGGTATGAATTATGGTTTCCAATCCCATTGTAGTTAACCAGTCAGAAGGGTTGATCAGTCCATAAATGTACGAATAGCCATCTGTGTGTACTACAATGCACCTGTGAGATCAATGTCAAGCAACCAATTTTTCTCAACCTTTCGATGAAGATCCCCAAGGAATTTGACATAGGGATTGATAAACTCTTATGGAACAACAACTTTAGGGAAGGACCCCCGACCAGAAGCGTGAACCATCATAGTAGACTAACATTGGTAGAAAATTACAACTAGTGGATAAAGGCACAGAAGCAGGCTCAATGAATGCTCAGAGGGCTCCAAGACTAGATATGCTACTAACTTGAAGAAAACACAATAACATTGAACAATCATACAAATATGAGTATATAGGAAACAATTAGGAGATGACATGACTAGGGGTCATTAAGAGATACAACATGGAAGTAATGTGACATTAACGTCGAATGTACCCATCGAATGCGGAAAAATCTAAGAGCGATTTGGGCAATTAATAACATTAGAGGGAACACAATAACAGTATATCGGAGAAAACAAAAAACAATTTTTTGCACCAAAAAATAATAGGAAAGGTATTGAAAGTTGGTGGACTTTAAATGACGCAGATTAGTAGTGACGGGACGATAAGCAAAAAGGTACCAACAGTAGTTAACGAAAGGAGTGACAGTGACAGGGTACAAATTTCAAACTCAAAGTTACTAAATAAAAAATGATTTGATTCAGACCTCCCTAACCATAAAGGTGATATCTAGGTTGGATAAATTGACAAAGACAACTAGACTCTAAGACAAGTGACAATTGGACACGTTACCATTTTATTGACAGAAAAGGAAAACAACAACACAAGTGAAATCCTAGCTATTGAATACACTCTCGATGACAGGAGCGTTGCACAATTTCTCATATTAAGCATAAATGTAGGGCTTCAGGTGTGTGTCATTCACCCATCCTGGACAAATAATGCCATCAATTTGCACAAGTCTAACAGCTCTAGACTCACGGATTTCCAAAACTATAAAGGGTCCAAGCCAATGCATCTATAGTTTCCTTAGATGATTTTGATACTTACTTTCATATAAAAAAAACTTTATCACCATGTGCAAGTGTTTTAGTCTTAATGTGCCTATCATGCCAAGAATTTTTTCTAGCCTTCTCTAATGTTTGATGAAAATCGGCCAAAATTTGGGTTTTGTCCAACACCAACAACTTTGTGACCCATTCCACAATTGATTCACCACGTGTCATGTGAGTGACTTGTGCAATATATAAACTTGGAACGATGAATTCAGTAGGAACAACTACTTCTCGGTCATAAACTAGTTGGAATGGAGTATATTTATGCAGTTTCTTTTCACTAGTCAGGTAGGCACATAATATTGTTGGAATGCTTTCATCCCATTCATCTCAAGTAGCGCAGCAAAATTTAATCAATCCATTCTCTAGTATTTTGTTAAATACCTCCACTGTATCATTGTCTTGCAGATGATACACATTGCTCTTATGGTGTTGAATGATAAATTCCCAAGTAAGAGTAGCAATAGTTTCACTGATAAAGTGGGCTCCTTGATCGGTAGCTAACTCCAAGGGCACCCAAATCTACTGATGATATTCTCAAAGATGAACTGAGTTTTTGTATCCATAGAACAATCTCGAACAACTTTTTCTTCATCCCAGTGAGTTAAGTAAATGATTGTGATGATGATGTATCTGGCCTTTGAGTGTTTAGACAGTGTATTAATGGGACCGATGAATTCCACAGCCCACTTATTAAAGGCGTGCAATGTGTGAATAGGGTGTAATGGTAACTCATCCCTACATGATTTCTTACCAACCCGCTAACAGACATCACATGTTCTAGAATAGTTTTTGGCATCCTTGAATACATTCGGCCACCACAATCATGCATGTAATATTTTATGTGTCGTTTCTTTACCTCCTACATGGCCTATCGCAACTCCATTGTGACACTCCCAAAATATATCCAATCTTTCATGGTCAAATACACATCATCTGGGGATATTTTCCAATCCCAACTTCTACAACTGACCTGCAATCAACTAATATTATGTTGCACAAACCATTAGGTGTCTCTTTTGAGTTTTGGAATAACCTTCAGGGCAGACACCTGTGATTAGAAATAAGGCAATGTCATACAAGTAATCAAGAATAGCTTCAACTTTGAAAAAATATGCATCTGGGAGTTGTTCATCTACAACTCCGCCACTCTCTCCTAACTATAATCTATATATATGGTCGGGACCCACATTTAATTCACTTGGCTTGAAAATGACCTCAAAAAAAACTCCTAAAACAACAACAACCATCTACAAATTCTTCCTTCCAACACAGGGTTATTAACCAAATATTTTAACGCAGAATGAGCAGTGAAGAATTTGAGATGACCACCCAACAAATAATATCTAAATTTGTGTAAAGCATAAACCATTTCCAAACCTTCCCTTTTGGTTGTAGTGTATTTGCGCTCGGTCTGAGAAAGGTTCCTGCTAGAAAATTATATGGGATGATCTAGGTTTCCTTCACCAGGTTATGCAAGGATTGCACCCAAAGTAATGCCAGAAGCATCAATGTGCACATGGAATTCCACTTTCCAATTTGGGCATACCAGAATAGGGGCAGTACTCAACTTTTCTTTGAGGGTGTCAAAGGCTTGATCAAACTATGGCTTTCGACTGAAGGCTTCATATTTCTTCAACAATCTCTCCAACAGGGAAATGATGCTTGTGTAATTCCTAATAAATCTGTGGTAGTACCCAATATGGCCCAAATTTCATTGTGACTATTTAACACTCGTATGAGGAGGCATATTTAATATCATAGAAACCTTTGTAGGATCAACTAAAACTCCATCCCTACATACTATATGTCCTAGCAATTTTTTGAATAGTACACAAAAAATACATGTTTTCAGGTTCAATGAAATTTGTAGTTGTCTACAATAATCAAACATCAATTGGAGCATGCCTATGTGCTCCTTCAGTAGGCTATACATTTTCCAATCATCCATATCAACTTCAAGAAATTTATGAATAAAATCATGGAAGGCAGCAATAACTATGTGAGAGAAAATAGTTGGGGTGTTCTTCAACTTGAAGGGAATCAAATTATAAGCAAAAGAACCCCATTTTGTAGTGAAGGTAGTCTTTCTTTTATCCTCTTCCACAATTCTAACATGATGGTATCCTGAGAATCCATCTGTAAAACAATAGGCCTCATTTCCTATCACTTGATCAAGAACTTCATCACTAAAGGGGGTAGGAAAACGGTCATGCACACAAGTTGAGTTCATACTCTTGTAATCCATACAAAGTTGTATATCATCAGTATGCTTCTTTCTCTGCATTACAATAGGATTGATTCACTCGGCCTCATCTATAGGAAAAAACAACTTGGAAGCTAACATTCTATCAATATATTTCTTAACCTTCTCCTTTAGCCTATGTGTTTAACCAGATTAGCCTTAGGTTTTAAGCCAATATTAATTTATCCTAAATATCCCTTAATCCCCTTCAGTTATGAGAAACTCTTAGGAAAGAGATCCTCGTACTCCCACAAACAATCTTGTATATCTTTTATAGTTTGTTCATCCCAGTAATCACCAATGGATTCCATCTTAGGATGTTCCTCACTCCCTGTGTTTACTTTTTGCAACCTTAGAGGTTGGGTGTATGAGATGTTGATGTCACCTGATATGGTATCCTTGACTTCTCTTGTTCTGGTGGATTCCTGAAAGATTAAATGTCAGAGTTCCTTTAAGTCCTCGGGATCTTCAGGGTCCTTATAAACTTTACTATATGTCATAGGTATTCTCATAGGGAATCGATACAAGCTATATTCAAGGATGTGTTCATGCTCAGAGAAAATTGTAAGTGGATATTTAGGCTTAACCTCAGTACTAAACAACATATTCTTAATTTGTTGGAACACAATTTTTATTTCAGGAGTCTTACCTAAGAACAAGAAATCATGGTAGAATTGATTCTGAAGTGTCTTCTAGCATATTGTTTGTCTTCTTGTTTCCTCGTGCACATACCAAGATTTGGGAATTGTTCCTGGAAAATTAAAGAAGTGATGTGTCCATACAGAGGACAGGAGTTGTGCAACCTTCCATACCTCTAAATAATTCTTGTAACATCCCTAGTTCTAATCCCTGTAAATTATAATGTAATTGTATAAATGTGAATTAGGATAGTGAGACAATATGTTTTGGTGAAGAGCCTATATTGATTTAATGTGGTCAGGGGCCGAATTTCATATTATGAACATTGAAACAATTAATAAAAATAATAATTGTTGGTTGTGATATGAAATAGATGAAGAATGATGGGGGAGCTATGATTCCACAATATAGAGGGGTCCAAAGGGGAATTATTCATGGGCATTAATCCAACCCACATTCTTGAAATTATTATCTTGTGTATAACCTTCTATTTGTTGACTGAGTTTGTGAGATCCCAATCATTTAAACTCATGTAAGATGGTGGGTGTGAGTGGTCACATCCCATAGTTATTGGAGATAATGGACTGAAGTACAATCATCCTTGAGAAGAGTGTGGGTCAAGCAAGCAAGGAAGAAGAGGGAATTCGTATGCAGAATAGGGACAGTTTTTACATGCAGATTTTCTGCAACAAAGGAGGAGCAGAGGGCTAGGAAGAGGACCAGCCATGGTATACTTGAAGGAATCCATTGTTTGGTTGTGTTTTTATGCTAAGAAAGAGGCTTGTGTTCCTATAACTTGGGATGTGAGCCTATGGTGCTATTTCCTATTGGGGAAATATCTCAGAGCCTTGTGAAGTTTGTTGTGAGAAAACTTGAAACAACTAAGATTTCATAGATTCCCCATTGAGTGATTCCTGGCCAACCGAATGCACTAGTGGCCCAGATAAACAAGGACCCCATTCCCTAATGGGGTTATGTGTGGGGTATTTCCCCCCAAAAAATGTTGTCAGGGGGTTTAGGGGGGGCGACGAAAATTTTTTAGCGCCCCCCCTCCCGAGCGGTGGATTCAAGGGTAGGGCCCTCAAAGTGAAATATTGGGAAAAATTGCCTTATAAAAACCCTAAAAATATTGTAAAATATTGCCTTGCAGATCTAACGGTAGAAATTATTTTTAGGGTTTTTTTCCCTAGAAGGCAACCCTCTCTTATGAGTGAATTTTATTATGGTTGTGTATCATTGTGAATATTGTATTCAGAGAGAGGATTATGTGAGAGAAAGAAGAGGAAGTTACAGCGGGTGTATTGTAGGTTGCATCCCTTCATTTTGTTGGATAATAAAAAGGAAGGACCTAGTAATTTATCTAGTGGATGTAGCCCACATTGGGTGAACCATGTATATATGTTTCTCTATTGCATTGTGTATATTTTTTGTTTTATTTCCACATTTGTTTTATTTTATTGCTCTGCGATCCTATTTTTCTAACAACCGGTATCAGAGCGAAAGGTAACTCACAGGAAAAGAGGGTTCATGGTTTGAGTGGGAGCAATGGTGGAAGATGGAAAGTTTATGGTCGAGAAATTGAACAGCCAAAACTACTAGTTATGGAAGATGCAGATGGAAGATTATATATATCAAAAGGATCTATTCCTACCATTCGGCAGAATAGCAAAGAAGTTGATAGTCATGAAGGATGAAGAATGGGAGGTTCTTGACAGAAAGGAATTGGGAACGATACGGTTGAGCCTGGCAGTGTCGGTGGCTTTCAATATTTCAAAAGAAAAGACAACGAAGGAATTGATGGATGAATTGGCTAAACTGTATGAAAAAACCTCAGCATCCAATAAGGTATTTCTAATGAAGTAGTTATTTAATATGAAGATGTCAGAAGGTGGGTTTGTTGCATATCATTTAAATTAATTTAATACGGTTAGTAATCATCTAATGTCTATAAAAATGGACTTCGATGATGATGTCAGGGCTCTTCTTATCGTGTGCTCATTGCTAGATAGTTGGAATGGCTTGGTCATGGTTGTAAGTAACTTTGTCTCTGGTTCAAACACTCTAAAATTTGATGATGTTGTTGGTGTTATCCTTAGCGAGGAAATGGAATGGAAAATCACAGGTGAGACATTAGGTAATGCGTTAAACATGGAGAATAGGGGAAGACAAAAGGATAGAGGAAAGGGCCCAGGGAACCGCGGGAATTCTAGGAATGGAAAATCCAAATCCATACTCGGAAAAATAGAGTGTTGTAATTGTGGGAAAAAAGGACATTTTAAGAAAGACTGCAGAGCTCCAAAGAAACATAGAGATGGACAGCAAGAGAAAAATCAGGAAGCAAATGTATTACAAGATGCTTTGATTCTTTCTGTAGATAATATTTCTAATTCTTGGGTAGTAGATTCAGGGGCTTCATTTAATGTCATGCCCCATAGGAAACATCTTCTATATTATGTTCAAGATGATTTTGAACAGGTTCATTTGGGTGATGATGCACCATGCAAAATTGTTGGAATGGGAAAGGTACAAATAAAGAAAAAGAATGGAAACCAATGGTTGTTGAAAGAGGTAAGAAATGTTTCATATATAAGGAAAAATCCAATTTCAACAGGGTTGTTAGCAAGTAAAGTTTGTATATCCATACTTATAGATAAGGCGTGGAAGGTCACCAAAGGATCATTAGTGATAGAAAAAGGAGAGAAGGTAGGTACATTATATTTATGTATTGGTAATATTGATTCTTATATCTCTTTAGCTTCTATAGGAGTGGATACAACTCTTTTGCTTCAGAGGCTTGGACACATGAGTGAGAAGGGGATGCAAATACTTCACAAAAGGAATTTGTTTCTAGATATTAAACAAATTGATTTGGATTTATGTGAGCACTTTGTTTATGGAAAACAAAAGAGAGTCAGATTTCTCATAGTCGGAAAAGAAAAGAAGAGTGAAAGGTTAGATCTTGTGCATACAGATGTATGGTGACCAACTCAGGTATCATCTCTTGGTGGATCTCATTATTATCTTACTTTTATTGATGATGCAATTAGAAAAAATTGGGTTTATTGCATTCGACAAAAATCTGATGTTTTTGACACTTTTAAGAAATGAAAATATTTGGTTGAGAATGAGACAAGAAAAAGGTTGAAGTGTCTCAAATCAAACAATGGAGGTTAATATTGTAGCAAAGAGTTTGATTATTATTGTTCATACCATGGTATTCATAGAGAGAATATAGTTCTAGGAACACTACAAGAAAATGATGTGTCAGAAAGGATGAACAGGACAATCATGGAGCGTGCAAGGAGTATGAGATTGCATGATGGGTTTCCCTTACAGTTATGGGTAGATGTTGTAGATATTGATATTTACTTAATAAACAAAGGACCTTCAATCTCTTTGGATGGTGGAATTCCATAGGAGGAATGGATAGGTAAAAAGGTAAACTATTCTTTTTTGAAGACTTTCGGTTGTGAAGCATTTGTCCATATTGATAAAGAAAATAGAACAAAGCTTGAGGCAAAATCCAAGAAGTGTACCTTTATTGGATACGGTGTTAATGATTTTGGTCATTACTCATGGGATTATGAAAATAACAAAATCATTAGGAGTAGAGATGGCATATTCAATAAGAATTTCATGTACAAAGATCAGTTGCAGGGTAAGAAATAGGAAAAAGAAAAATCAGAATACACAGTGCTTGATGAGATCACTAAAAAATAAATTCCCAAGGTACCAGAAAATCAAAATGTACAACAAAAGGAGCAGCAGGTACCTCAAACTCCTACAAGTGTTGTTAGAATATCTACCAGGTTAAGTAGACCCTCTGAATGATACTCTCCTTCATTGTATTATTTATTGTTGATTGATTCTGGTGAACCAAAATGTTATGAAGAGGAAATGCAGGTAGACACTAAAAAGAAGTTGGAGCAAGGCATGAAAGAGGAAATGGATTCCTTGATAAATAACCAAACTTGGTACTTGGCTAATTTTCCTGCAGCAAAAGAGCATTGCAGAATAAATGGGTTTACAAGTTGAAGGAAGAAGATGGAGGAAAAAAGTGGTACAAGGCTAGACTTGTTGTAAAGGAGTTTGCAGAAAAGAAAGTTATATATTTTGATGAAATGTGTTCTCTTGTTGTTAAATGACTTCAATTAGGATTATTTTAAGTCTTGTGGAAGTAGAAGATTTTCATCTTGAACAGTTAGATGTAAAAACTGGTTTTCTCCATGGAGATTTGGAGGAAGAGATTTATATGCAAAAACCACAGCGGTATGAGGTCAAAGGAAAGGAAAATTTGGTATGCATGTTAAAGAAGAGCGTGTATGGCCTAAAGCAATCTCCAAGGTAGTGGTATTTGAAGTTTGACAAGTTTATGAAGGAACAAGGTTATAGTAGATGTCATTATGATCACTGTGTTTATTTTAAAAGGCTAGAAAATGGAAGCTATATTATCTTGCTATTGTATGTAGATGTCATGCTTGTTGTAGGGTCTAATATGCAGGATATAAATGTGATCAAGAAGAAATTAGATAATTCATTTGCGATGAAGGATTTGGGTGCTGCAAATAAAATCCTTGGTATGAGAATAACAAGAGACAGGAAAAATCACAAATTGACATTGTCTCGGGGTGAATACATAGAGAAGGTGTTGGAGAGGTTTAAAATGCAGAATGAAAAACTAGTTAGTACACATTTGGCCAGCCATTTCAAATCAACTAAGTAAATGTGTCCTAAGACACATGAGGATATAGAATACATGTCCAGGGTCCCTTATTCATCAACAGTTGGTAGCTTGATGCATGCGATGGTTTTCACAAGACTAGATATCGCATATGCAGTGGGAATTGTGAGCAGGTATATGAACAATCCAAGTAAAGAACATTGGGAGGCAGTAAAGTGGATTCTCAGGTATTTGAGAGGTATTGTTACTCATGTATTATGTTTTGGAGGTTCAGACATTGTTCTACAGGGATATGTTGATTAAGATATGGCAGGTGATAAAGATAGCAGCAGGAGCACCACAGGGTATGTTTTTACTATAGGTGGAACAGCAGTAAGATGAATTTCAAAGCTACAAAAGGTTGTTGCACTTTAAACAACAAAATCATAGTATGTTGTTGCTACAAAGGCTAGTAAAATAATGATTTGGTTACAGAGGTTTATGGAGGAATTGGGAAAGAAGCAGGAGAATAGAAGGTTGTATTGTGACAGTGAGAGTGTCATTCATCTTGCAAAGAACTCATCCTTCCATTCAAATACTAAATATATACAACTCATGCACCATTTCATACAATCCTTCTTGGAAGATGGACATTTGAAGTTGGAAAAGATACATACTAGCCAGAATCCTGTAGACATGTTAACAAAGGGAGTAACCAGTGAGAAACTAAGTTCCTGCTCAGTTTCAGTTAGTCTTCAAGCATGAAGGTGAAGATGAGAAATGTTCCAGGTCCAAGGTGGAGTATAGTCCAGTAGGTACAGAAGTGGTGGAGTTACTGTGATCAATCTCCAAGTGGGATATTGTTGGTTGTGGAGCATGATTATCTTCCTTATTCAGAGGTTTGTTTCAGCCGTGCTTGGACCCCATTCCTTAACGGGGGGATGGGGGGGGTATTTCCCCCCCACAACTATCACTAGGCGGATCCAATGAGGGGGGGAAACAATTTTTGACGCCCCCCTCCCCCTTGGCGAGGGATTTGGGGGAAACACCCCAGAAGAAAAATATTGGGAAACATTGCCTTGTAAAATATTGTAATTTCATAGTCAATCTGGACCGTTCATTATAAGGTCACAGATCTAACGGTAGAAATTATTTTTAGGGTTTTTTTCCCCTAGAAGGAAACCCTCTCTTATGAGGGAATTGTATTTTGGTTCTGTACCAATGCGAATGACCGGGTGTGTTGTAGGTTGTATCCCTTCATTTTGTTTGATAATAAAAAGGAATGACCTCTCAATTTCCTTGGTGGACGTAGCCCACACTGGGTGAACCACATATATATGTGTCTCTATTGTATTGTGTATCTTATGTGTTTTATTTCCTCATTTTTTTATTTTATTTCTCCACGATCCTTTTTTTCTAACATGGTACAGCCCAAGGGACTGTGAGCAGTGAAGGGGGTACATTCCTTGGGTAGTGCAAGTTGTGGGGAAAAGAGAGAGCTTGAGGTTTGGAATTGTTGTGAGACCAAAACTTGGGTTTGGGGATACTTTATGTGGAGAGTGGATATTTATTGGGCTATATCTCCTTGTGGACTCATAGACTCAACTCGGGGGTGGCTTGATGATGAGATAAAATGATCAGCAATGCCTATGGTTGGGAGGTTCATCCTTCGTTTGTAGCCAGTTGGTTAATCATTAACAGATAAGTGTTTGTGTTTCGTTCTTATGTTAAAATCGTTGTGTAATAATTTTATATGAATGTTGTGTGTTTGTTGTTGCTTGAACAATTATATTCATGTTTAATATATGTTTTTAGATGTATTTAGAATTGTAGTATTAGTCAAACGGTCAAATATGTGTGATCTATGGCTGGTAAGCTACAGAAATTTAACTAGCAGTAAATCTTAATAATTCAATGAGTTTTCGCATGTAATGTTTCTCAGTTGGGTGTTGGGTAAATTACATTATGGTATCAGAGATATGGTTCAAACACAGGGCTATGGGCCAAGATGGCTGCGAATTCGTAAAATTCGCCATTGCATATTTTGTCTGTGATGAGTTTGGGGAAAAACAAAGATTTTAGAGAGAAATCCTCGATTCTATGAGTGAACTACGAGTTTTAATGACTTCGAACAGTTTGACAGGGTGAATGGAGTAGAGTTTTGAACTCGCATAATGAAATTTGACTTGGAATGGTCAAAATTTGAGTTTGAATGGTCGCCTATAGAGTTACAAGTAGTTTGGTGGATTGAGATCTCTTTTGAACTCGAGATCGATGGCTACGATTCAATATGATAAATTTAAAAATTCGTAATGTTTTGGTCATTTGAAAGGTTGATTAAATCGATGACCATGATTAAATTAGGGGTTGTGAAAGGGATCAACTCGACGGTTCAGATCAATCAGAGAAAGGTTTAAATTTTTCTAAGTGTTAAAGTTCACCAAGAGAAATCGTCGATGGTCAATGGTCAGATCAGTGATTTTGGAAAAGTTTTGGAAATTCTCCAAGAGAAAGCGTCGACGGTCGATAGTTAGATCGGCGAGTTTGGAAAAGTGTTAGAAATTTTCCAAGAGAAATCACAAATGATCGATGGTCAGATCAGTGAGTTTGGAAAAGTGTTGGAAATTCTCCAAGAGAAAAATGTCGATGGTCAGATCGACAAGTTTGGAAAAGTTTTGGAAATTTTCCAAGAGACATCGTCGATAGTCGATGGTCTGGTGGTCGAGTGTCGGTTGATTCCATGAAGTGTTTCAATTAAGAAAGAGAATTCGTCGACGACCGATTTGTCGATGATTTAGCGTTGGTCGAAGTAGGCGAGGTGTCTGGGTTGTCCAAGAGAATCGACCGATGGACGATGGGGGAAAGAGTATGATGAAATCATCATCCATGTTTCATGCCACGTCAGCATCCACATGTCATGCCACATAACCCAAGTTGACACATTAGAATGATGTGTCATGCCTAATCACCACTTGTCACGTCATCCAACAAAAGTGGTTGATTGTCGATGGTCAAATTGATCGATTTGGGAAAGCGTTCGATGGTCATCGGGGATCGTCGATCATCAATGGGTCAGTGGTTCAGCATCAGCAGATTCAGGGGGTAATTTTTCATTATCACACAAATATCGTCGACGACCTATTTAAGATTTTTTTGAAAATTGGGGGTCGGGGAAATGGACCAAGGATCAACGGTCGAATCGGTAACTTTAGAAAAAAAATTGTGCATCCAAAGGATGATACCAATCACCGTTGGTCAACAAGTTCAAATCAAAATTTGTTGTGTATCATGATTTGAGATCAATGGGCAAGATTTAAAGGATTGTTAACACAATAAAATAGTCAAATTTCTACGAAATTTTGTGGTTTTTGAAGGTCATTAACATTTTTAGTAAGTCAAAACCCACAAGAATAGAGTGTACCAAGGTACACTCTATATCTTCAACTCAAATAAAATAACTCGAAGAGAGATATCCAACGAGCTAAACAGTTCGTGAAACCGAGCTCATATGAGAAAAATTACAGCCAAAACATTGAGGGTAAAATTTTGGCACCGGTATTACTTCCAAAGGGCATAAGTCTATGCTCAGAAGTTTATTTGGGGCACAGAAGAAATCGATGGAAATATTATGACCCATAGAAGCTAGCAGTGGACTCATATTTTGGTTATGGGTACCTGAAAATGTGCAGGAAGAGAAATAAGACACTTGTAGCATACAGGAGTAAATTGAGTAAAACATCCTAAACTTATCTGGACCATAACTCTCATCTCGGAGCTCGGAATTGAGAAAACAAGTAGTCATTGGAAAGGTATTTAGGAGAAGAAACCCAAAATTTTGATTTGGGAAATTCAATTTCTCAAAAATTAATAAATAGATTTTTGTAGCAGTAAAAAGGGTGGAATTGCAACATGTAGTTGTTGTAATTTTTCACTCATAATTCATATTGAGACATGATTATATCTGTTGGAAATATGATTCAGAGGAGAATAACATGGAATCATTATAATTGGAGAATTATGATATGCTTCCTTATGGATTGAGCAGAAAAAGGACATGTAACATTAATTGACAATTGTTTTATAATATGCATAATTCTAACAAAAATGGTTTCTTCCACATGGTGCATTTTTAAAGGTATAATCAAATGATTTCAATCCTACGATTGGGTATCATAGTTATGGAAACATGGAAGAATCTTGTAGAAGTTGGTTGAGGTAATAATGAGATATAGGGAAAGTAATGAAAAGTGGAATTGGATTCCATGAACCATGTAATTACTTGATGGGAAAATTTTTCTAAATAGTGTCAAAGTTTGGAGGAACCTTCCCACTAGTAGAGGTGAGTGCCAAAGATGATTTCTATGTAATTAAGAGTGTAGATGCTTAGGATAGTACTTATGCATAAGCCTAGAGGAACACTTTAAGAGAATTATCCTGACAAAAGAGACTCTAATCTTACTAATAAGGCATTGTCATTAAGCATAAGAGCACTCTGCAGAGAGTGTTGTGTGAAAAGGATTTCTAGAAAGAGGATACATTACGCAACTAATAATTGTGTGGGTTTGTTCTAACATAATACTAGGGTCCATTGGACAGTAAATGGGTCAATCTTTTGAATATGGTTGAAGCATCCAAGAACTGCAAAGGAAAGTGCAGGGAAGGTGTTTCAAGGTTGTCAAGGGTCTAAATAAAAGCAAAGGAATATTAGTATTCAAATTATATAGAGATTGAATGGCATGCAAAGGAGGGTCAATAGATATTTTCACATAGGGTATGAACCCAACAAGTAAATAATTTCATTGCATGTACAAGAAGAAAGGAGGACTCCATAACCTTGAAGATAGTAATATAGTAAAGGAAACAAAACTTGTTGCAAGAGAAGAAGAAAAGATATCAGAGATGAGGTGTGACTTATGGATGGAATGGTCATCTCTATGAGAAATAATGGGAATGTAGGAAGAAGTAATTGTTAGATATGATATAGAAACTCTTGTCTAAAATTACATAAGCAAGAAAGATGCCTCTATTATCAAAGTGCGCAGCAAAAGTGTTATAGCTCAAAATGCCACTATCATGCATTTTTGGCATTGGCCTATTCATTTACACATTTTCCAAACACTTTTTCTTAAAATAAAACTTTTTGCATGGTGTACGTGCCTTTCTACATATGCAGTGTGCGTACATATGTTAGTTCCATGCCTGATAGCCCTCGTATACTATAAAAAATTGCAAAAATTAAAAAGTTTTGCGCTTTCATGCAAAGTTTACGGGCTATGCCAGGTTTCCTAACCATCTTACCTCTTGTATCCCTTCTAAAAACGAATTAACCATCTTTTCTCCATATAAAAGGGGCCCTATGCAAGTCATTTAGACATATCAAAGAAGAGGCAAGAGAACTCTACCAAATTTTCTCCCTTGTATTCCAAGCCTTTTGCATCTTTCTCTGATTTTCATCCTCAGCATTCTCTTACAGTCATCCTCTTTTATACAAACCATCCTTTTACTCTATATTGGCATGTTGGTTGTGAGGATAGCATATTGGAAATAGTTCACTTGGAGTCAAAGTAGAGGAACACATGAGAGGTTCATGGAGTGGCATCAGCAAGATTCAAGTTGTAACTTCCAATCTTGTTATTAATAAAAGAGAAATGTCTTTTCCTAGATATTTATGTCTCTGTGTTTATGTTTATGAATGTTTTTCCTGAATAACTAACCCGTTAGATGATCTTGGTAGCTATTCATATGTTGTCATAGTTTGTTTTATGATTTTGTTTCAGGCCAGCTTTGGGAGGAGGTATGCGATCTTGGAACGGACATCAACGAGAAGGGATCTACAATAGATGGAATGATTCAAGGTACACATTTCAATATTTTTTCCCTTCCCTTAACTATCATTAGGTTTTTGTTAGATTTGGGGTAAAGTAGAATCATTTATATATTTTAAAGTGTCAAGGCTCTACCTAGTCGCTAGACCCAGATTAGGGCGATTTTTCCCCATAGCAGAATTGGTGACTCCATTGGGGAGTCTCTTTAGGGTCTTGTTAGGAGATTTTTTTGGTTTGATTTCCTGTTATTTTATGTGCTTTCTGAGTCTGTAAGAGTCTTTGGTCACCTTCCAGGTGTTTCCATTTGATCCTGATACGAATGATCTCTCTGAACTTGATCTCTTTTTTTAGTTAGTTCAGCAATATACGCACCCTGTTCTATACCCATCATGTGTACATATGCACTCTGAGTTAGCCCAGCACGCGTACATCAACATGTTATTTGTGTACAACAAGCATACCTTTCATTTTGAAAAGTTTTTCAAAAAAAAATCATTTGCTTCCAGGAATATTTTGGTCTCTCGGGTCCTCCTGAAAACCAGAGACCTATGTTAATTTTTGTTGAGAGAGTTTCAAGTCTTAGATTGTATAGAAATTTGTAAATAAATCTTTGTTGTTTAGTTTTCTTTGTCTCTTTTTTCCTTTTGTCAAGTTTGAAGGTATACTTTTGAAGCTTTAGGTTCTCCTTTAGATTCTGGTGAATCCCTGCTCTTTGGAAGTGGTTTAGGACCTGAGTCAATCTTTGTTTTGTCATCCTTCCCTCTTGTTATACTTGGAAAAGAAAAAATATAGTTTTTTTTTATTTTCATATCATAAGAATATAAAAGTTAAAAAAAATGTTCTGTAGTTTCTTGACTGCATTTACATGTTGCTTTGCATGTTTGTTTGGTTATAGTAGCGTAGGTTGTTTTTTGTAAAAGAAAATAGTTATGTACCCAAATTTCCTTCTTATCTTCTTCCTTGAAAGTTTAAGTAGTTGCATTGCATTTGGAATGAAAAATAATTCTAGGATAGATTGCATAGTAGAATCTTGGTCTTGATTTTGAAAAGTTTGCACCTTGAAAGTTAAAAGAGACAAATTTTCACTTGTAGGATGCAGTTTGCTTTCACTTACTTTTAAAGCACAATGTTCTAAAAGCTCATTTTTTAACTCTTCTCTTTCTTCTCTCAAAGAACACCATTAGTTTCACCATCATACCCCTGAGTAATCAAGCCACTAAAATCAATGCTTAATGTTAAAATCAATTAGACTTTTGTGTTTATAGGGTACACCAATTAGACTAGGCTTTAGGGCCTTGAATTAGGTGTGGAGAGGAAACTCTTCAAATCCAGTTAAATAAAATTAAGAGTCTAAGATAGGGAGTGTAAAAGTCTAGTATCATAAAAGTTAGTCGGGACCCCCCTCTAACACAAAGGCTAAACATGAGGTTGCATGAGGAAAGGTATAGGAGATAACCCCTCCAATGTCAGACCAAGCATAGTGGGGATCGTATATTGAGGGTCATTCTTGGGATTTTTGTTGACTACATTTTACTATGGAGCTTTGTGGACCTATGATCCGTTTGGGATCCTCAGTTGTCTTCTAAACCATTTTCCTTTGGTACCCTTGAAAGGCTTTGGACTTAGCTATCCTTCTCATACGATCAGCCTAACTGTCGATTGTACCCGCCTGGTAAGTGATTGCGAGATGGAAACTTAGTTTCCTTTTGTAGGGACTGACATAGGTGACTTCAAGGGTATACCGCAGTACCTAGGGCAGATGTAAGATCACACTTTGCATAGTATACCCGGAGGGTGTTTCCATGTTCGAGTTACACTTTCACCAGTAAGTTGCTCTAGTGTTGATTTGTGTAACTATTCTTCCTTCCATTCTATTGATTGCTTGATTTATCTTTAGGTACTTTGTAGTGTGTGTTATGTTCTTATCCCTAGATTTACCTTTAGGTACTTTGTAGTGTGTGCTATGTTCTTCTCCCTAGATTTACCTTAGATTTTCAGTTGATCCTTTCTCAAAGGGGAAGATCAACAACTTCGTAATTCATGTAGGATCCAGGGCCTTCCGCTGGAAACTTTGGAGCCACCGTCTCCACCACTGAGGCGAAGTTTGGATCAAGAAGGTTCTTTGGAAGCTAATAGGCCATAGGAAACCATGCTCGAGCATGTTCCTAGAGAATACATTCTTGCACTGGAGGAGACTAGCATTTCTAACCTTGAATTTGAATTCTTCAAGCCCACAAACCCTTCGATCACTGATCTTTCTTCTCCAATCCTTGTCCAAGTAGTCCCTCATGAGGTGACTTCTCTTGATCATCATCTCGTTAGGAGACTAGCTATGGAAGCGAGTAATCCTACTTCTACTGGGAGTCCTCATACTCCCATCCCAGTCAAGGGTGGAGGGGGCGTCGTACATCCCCCCCACCTTCACCCACAAGGAATACATCTAGTCAAAAACCTACCACTTCTGGTAGTGGAACAGTCTCTTCCATGACTTCGTCTATTGTTCATACTTCTTCGGTACAGAATACGCTTGATACTCCTTTCACAAATGGGATGTTGGGTTTTGATTCAAGCTCGACTTTAAATTAATCTACTTTCAATACCGCTGGTCTGAGGGCATGGAGTTATAATGATACCTTGCAAGGATCCATCGAAGGCACTTATGCCCTGTACATTGCAGTTCCTTATGGTTGGGGTCATATCCTTCCTTCGTCCCCTTCACTCGGAGGTGCTTTTCAGCAACCATTTGGGCCTAGTGCCAATTCTAGTTTGTTTGGTGGAGGTAATCAAGGGTCGCAATCCTTTATGACTCTGTTTGGGTCTATTCCTTTCTCTTTATTTGGTTATTTTGGCAATAATTATTTCTCGTCGTCTGTGTTTTCATCAGGGGTCAACCCCTTTCTCAATCAACATAACCCTATGCAAGGTTGTGTTCCTTCACAGGGAGTGATGATAGGCGCCTTCTCCTCTCAAGGTCTTGGAAATATATTGAAGGGTTCTGTACCTCTGTAAGGGATGTCAGTCGGGGGAAACCCCTCCCATTCTCAATGGAACCCCAGCCAAGGTTCAGTTCCCATTCCAGGAGGATCGGTTGGGGTAAACCCCAACCAAGGTTTTTGGAATACCATGCAGGGAGAAATCCCTACCCAAGGTATGTCATTGAATTATTCGAATTTTTCGATGATGTAGAATATCACGCAAACTCCTTATATTGGCCAAGGAAACCTTGGCTTTTACTAGAATCCTAGTCAGCACGCAAGATTTTCCTAGCAACCTAATGCCATCCAAAATCTAGGTTCTTCTTTTCCTTTAAATGTGTCGCAACCTAGGTTACCCTTTGTGGAAACTCTTCATATTCCAGACTTGTCAAGGTTTTCAAATGATCCTATTTTTCATTATCCATGTTGGCCTCTTATGTTGACTAAGTTTTCCTCAGACATACCAAAATTTAAAGGTAATCTTGGCAAAGATCTAGGTGATCATGTTACAACCTTTCACCTGTGGTACTCCTACAAATCATTGAACGATGACCCTATCAAGTTTCGATTGTTTCAACACACTCTCATAGGGGGTATTGTGAAGTAGTAAATTGAGCTTGATGGATTGAAGTATGCTTAATTTAACAATCTGGCAATGGTTTACTTAAACCATTTTCAACTACCGGTGAGATACGATGTCGACACAAAGTTGTTGGAAAACTTTGAGCAGACAAAGGTCATCCATATCTCTGATCATATCCAAGAATGGAATCATCAAAAGATATTTATCAAAGTAAGGGTCCCTCCTGCATTTTTTCTCGAGTGGTTCTTGAAGTCTTTGGGGCCTTATGTCTCCAAAGACGTCGCAACTTTCGAATTTTTTTCTGAAGAAGAGGCTTTATGAGGACTCAATAACTGGAATTGATTTATTCTCAATCTGTCATGTTCTAGGATATTATTCCTGACGCACCATGGTCAACCTTTGACTTGACCAAACCGAAGTCTGGGCCTCATGCCGATGGTATAGTAGGCTCAGCACAAAGCAATCCCACAGATCATTTTTCCAACCAAATGCAATAGTTTTCGATACAACAAAATGTGGCCAACCAAACTTCAAGTACGGTTGCCCCCGCCATTCACACGTCAAAATTACACAGTGTGCAGAGGACGAACCCCAAGGAAAACCAACATTCCAATGGGAAAAGAAAGAGTAAAGAAAAGAAGGGTAAGGGAGATAAAAGGGTTGCTAACAATGTTGGTGAGGGAAAAATGAGAAGAGAAAGGTTAATTTTATGTGTAAGATTTGCACAGATGATCACTTGACTCACCAATTCCCTTGGCTTGAGGAAGACGAGAATATTTTGGCAGAGCAACAGCCTATTGTGTTGAATAACCCTTTCCCTCAAGGGAAGAATATGGCACAAACTTACTCATCCACAACCGCAACTGGGGGAAATGCCTGAATCTGATGATAAGGGAAAAGAAGCTTCCAACCCATCACCTCCTCTTCATATTGAGAATACCATGGGAGGAACAATGACTCGCATCCCTAAAGGTGTGTTTAAAAACGCTTATCATAATCCAAATGCAAGGTTTGCCTAGAACTATTATGTAGTTGAATATCTTGTACAAACCTCTTGTGCGATGTTTTCTCTAAAATTCCTCCAGAGTTGCCCCTCACAGAGAAAATCATTATTGTTTGCTTTGGGTGTTGTTTAGCTACTTCACTCGTGAACTATCATTTTTTACCCTCTCGATCACAAACCTCATTTTCCTTACCATGTATCCTTCCAAATAGTAGTGGTTTATGCCACGAAATCGTTGACATAGAATATTTTCCACATGTTGGTAGATGAGGGTGCGTCAGCTTGCGTGATGTTGTTGGCATGTTGGAAGCTTATCAGTCAACCCAATTTTTATCCATCTCCTATGTTGTTAAATGTGTTTGACGGTCATTCTTTTCAACCTGATGGCATAATCCCCTCCTTCCCCATGCATTTGGAGGGAAAAACTATGTGTGTCAAGGTCAAAGTAGTCGGCGTTCCTCTCAATTACAACCTTTTGTTGGGACAAAGTTGGACTTACGTAATGAAAGTGGTTGTATCCTCCATTTTTTGTGTACTCTTTTTTCCTCATGAAGGCAGGATAGTAACTGTTGATTAGTTATCCTTCTCTCATCCTGACCCTTCATCGGGGGCATCCACGGGCTCGATGATTGATAACCCACATCAAGGTACCATCAACTTAGGTTATATATTATTTCCATCTTTGATGGAAACTTTTGATTTTCCGCCACCTTTGAATGATGTCAATTTTATTTCGGTTGTCCCTGACAAGCCTAAGGTTACGATATTTCAAGTAGCTTCTTTTTGAACGACTTATTTTAATGATTTGTGGACTTTACCTTCCCCATCGGCTTCAATGGAATGGGTAGGGAATCCTGGCATGGTTATTCCCCTATCCACAGTGGAGGTTGCATGCAGTATTATTCAGTAAACCTCAGCCAACTCTGATCCAACTCCCCCTCAAGAGCTAGATCATGTTCTAGAGCCTATTTGGGCTCAAGAGTCTCTCACTTCTCACGATCCTTTAGAATTCATCTTTCCCTCTGACAAGGTGATTTTAGAGGCAACAATGGGTCTGGATAGACCTTGGGATGATCTTCATCATAGGTCATAATTTTCACCCGATCTTAGGAGAGTGGAACTAGGAGAGTTTACCATGACCATGAATGGAAATGTCACTTTTCATGTTAACCCTTTGGCAACGCATGGAATATATGTTGAGGGAAACATGGAGAGTATAGTTGAGATGATTCCAATTCACATCTCCAAAAACCCTGGTATCGTTGAAAACATCTTCATCGGAGAAAAATTTTCCCCCAAGGAGATTCAGGTGTACACTGAGTTATTTAAAGACTTTTGTGATATTTTTTCCTGGTCTTATGAGGAAATTCCATGCATTGACCCTTGTATAGTTGAGCACGAGATTAGGACTTATCTCAATGCTAAGCCGTTTCGGTAGAATCTTCGGCCATTCACCTCCTGCAAGGCAACAACTATCAAGGTTGAGGTTGAGAAATTGATTAAGGTTAGTTCCATCTACCTAGTTCAATTGACAGAATGGGTTTCAAACCCTACTCATATCAATAAAAAAATGGTATGATTCGTGTGTGCATGGATTTTCGCGATCTAAACAAATATTTCCTGAAAGATAACTTTCCCACCCAATTCATTGATCAGATTATCAATGAATGTGCAGGCTAGGAATTTTTTTATTTTATGGACGGTTTCTCAGGGTACAATCAGATTCAAATCAAACCCGAGGATCAACATAAGACTACTTTCATATGTCCTTGGGGTACGTTCATATATAGGAAAATTCCTTTTCAACGGGCCATGTCATTCACCTTCCATGAACTCAAACATATGGTTGAGGCATATCTTGATGATATTGCATCATGTTCTTGCAAGAGATATGATCATCTTGCTCACCTTCAACTCATTTTTTAGAGGTGTCGCTACTACCGGATTCGCCTAAATCCGAACAAGTGTAGTTTTTGTGTTACATCGGGACATTTATTAGGTTTTATCGTGTCCACCAAAGGGATCATGGTCGATCCTCTTAAATTTGAGGCAATAGTTAAGTTTCCTCCCCCACACATAATCCCCTAGATTTAGAGTCTTCAAGGGAAAACTAACTTCCCACGGAAATTTGTTGCTAACTATGCGAAAATAACTAAAGGATTTATGCATCTTTTGAAAAAAGGGGCCCCATTATTTTAGAATGAAGCATCTCATCGCTCTTTTGAAGCGTTGAAAAGTTCCTTGATGTCTTCCCCTTTTCTTAGCCCTCCTGATTATGGAAAAGATTTATTTTTATACTTGGTGGTAACAGAGTCTACCATCGGTATGGTCTTGGTTCAGGAGGATGACGCGCTCTAGGAACATGCTATCTACTACCTCATCCAAGGCTTAGTCAAACTAGAACTCAACTAAATTCATGTTGATAAAATGGATTTAGAAGTTGTCCATGTTGTCCAAAGGTTTCATCATTATATTTTACTATGTAAGACCACCGTCATATCTTTCGTTAATCCTTTTCAATATGTGTTGACATGATGGGTCATCGACGGGAAGATTAGTCGATGGATAGTCATTCATCAGGAATTTTATTTGGACTTTGTTTCGGAAATGTCTAAGAAGTCTTTGGTATTGCCGAGTTAATTTCATAACTTTCGACTGAGAGTGGCAATGATTTTCCCGAAGAGTCATTGATCAATGAGGATCTCTTCGTTATTGCGTCTTCTGAACCTTGGTATGGAGATATACTTGTGTATCTTCAGACTTTAAAGTGTTCGTCCTCTGCTTCTCATGATGAGCGTCAACGGATACGCTATCAATCGTGAAATTATATTATCATTAATGATAGTTTGTATCGTTGAGCAGTTGATTGCATTCTTCATCAGTGTTTGGCTCATGAGGAGATAGATCTTGTGTTAAATGATATCCATATTGGAGCATGTGGGGTCACTTGTCTGGATTGGAAATAGCCCAAAAAATTCTTTGTGTTGGATACTTTCAGCCCTCGTTAATCAAATATTGTATAGAGGATGTTAAGAAGTGTCACCCGTGTCATATCTTATCTCGGAAGATGTGGGCACACCCTGCTCCTATGTTTCCTATTATTGATGTTGGTCCCTTCACTAAGTGGGGAATTGATTTCACTACATGCCATCCAGTTTCTTCTAGGGGGCATCGTTATATCATTGTGGTAGTAGACTACTTCACGAAGTGGGTCGAAGCCATGCCAACATTTAGTAATGACGGGGAAACGATGACACTTTTCGTTTTCAACCAAATTGTCACTAGGTGCGGTATACCGAAAGAGATAGCCACGGATCATGGCGGTCAATTTCAAAATCAAATGATGACTAGTTTAACACAAAATCTTGGGTTTAAGAAAGAAAATCCATCACCCTATTATCCACAAGTGAACGGTCAAGTGGAGGTTATCAATAACTCTCTTAATACTATTATCCAACGGACAATCAATTCGGCCAAGTCGAATTGGCATTTGATGTTATATTCGTCACTTTGGGAATATCGAACTTCCGTCAAGACTGCTAAAATTTTCTCTCATTTCCAACTCGTTTACAGGCTGGAGGTATTATTTCCCATAGAGTTCCAAATTCCTTCTCTCAATTTGGTAGTGGAACTACTGCCCAGCACAACTACGCTTGAAGAGTGTCTTATCTATCTCGAGCAGCTTGATGAACAACATCGAGATGCAGCCTTAGCTAACGAGGCTCATAAACAGTGTGTCAAGTGTCAATATGATCAATCGGTCCACCCTATATTTTTCTCCGAAGGTGATCTTGTCGTGTTCTATGATCAAGATAAAGATCCCTTGGGGGCAGGAAAATTTAAACCCATGTGGTTCAGACCGTTTATTATTAAGAAAGTTTTGGAAAAAAACACTTATCAATTGGTTGAATTCGAAGGTAATGCTTTGTCTGAGCCCAAAAATGGGCTCTACCTTAAGAAGTATTATTCTTAGGTTGGTCACCTGAGCGTGACTTCTTGTAAATAGTGTATATTTTTATTTATACAGTGTAGTATCTTTTTGTTTTATGGATGTGTAGTTTATTGTGTTTATGCATTGTGGAAGATGTCAAGTGAATATGAGGTTTATGTTGGGTTCGCGGACGGTGCTATCTGACACACTCGAAGGCTTTCTTCCACAACTTGGGTAATATTCATGCCCACTAGTTAGTTGGTATCTTCTGGAGGTGTTTTTCTAGGATAAGCAACCAATAATGTTTTCGAGTACAATGTTGTAATAGAATTACTATGTGATGTGTTGTCACATGGTATTTCTCACCTCCGGGTTCAACTAGATGCTCAACCGATAGTGTCACAGTTAAATGGAGTGTACCATGTCCACGATCCCACCCTTCACTGACGATTCCTTAGGGTACATCTCTTAGAATTTTATTTTGATTATATTACATATATTCATGTTCCTATGAGATCTAATCAATTAACTGATGCATTGGAAAATCATGTTTTAGATTGGCAACTTTCACACACATAAATATAAAATCACACACATACACACACATGTAAATATATTTGTACAAAATATATTTACTCAATAAGGAAAAAATATATGTATATATATAACATGTCCAAAAAGTGATGTCACAGTACAAAATGTGGGTCATAGGCCTCAAAGTGTCAATAATGCATCGTCGGGCTTAACCCCTCAATACATAGAGATATACAAAAATGGGTGCTCTAACACGCATGATGTCCAGTACTATTCTAAGCTCAAGGCATATTGGCCCTATTATAATGTACTACGACGTTGATCAGATGCCATAATAACTGGACCCATGACCTAGGTACTCCCACGACATGGGGCTACATAGATGGCAGTATATCCTTTATCTCTATCATTGGAACACTATGGGTGAGGGATGTCAAGTTCCTCTCTACCCGCCTCAACACTCTCTCAACCTTTGTCGATGATGGTCCTACTACTATTGCGGCTCCTCCTGTCTAGGCCTTCTCTCTCTAACGACGCCTAGTCCAGGGGAGGTCTGTTGGTCGCACTAGTCCGACATATGTACATAAAAGACTCTCATACCTATCTCGTCACGAGCTACGCCAAGGGGCATAGGAATCTCAGGATCTCTCAATAAATTGATCCCTACATGGGGATAATCCTTGATCGTTGGGATCTCTCATCTCTACCAATCAAAAAACTAGTCGTCATATGAATCTCGTACTCCTTTTTCTCCCTGGTAGGGCATCAAAGTGGTCCATCTACACAGTGTCGGATAGGTGGCTACATGCCCTCATATGATCTCCTTCGGGCTTAGGTCTAGAAATCTTTCAAAAAAGAATGCACAAAGCATTGTCATGGATCCAAAGTTCTTCTTCTTTCTTAGTTTACACTCTGTCAGTTGTATTTTCATATAATTGATCATCGTTGTGCTCCAATCGGAGATCATCGATTGTAGGCACTACATTGCACAATGTGTATGAGCACGTGAAGCATGATGTAGATCAGTGGATCCAATAATCCACCCAATCAAGTATAGTACTTTTCTCAAGCCAAGGTTCTATATCTTTTGAATGGGGACTTGAGATCTCATCTTCTCCATGTCATCCTCACAATACATATCAACATAATGGGATATCTTATATGGCCTTAGAGGGAAGGTGGCCAAGTTCACTGACTCCCCCCTCCTAGAGAGACTGGTCAAGAATTAAATGTCTTCAGTAATGACCATCAAGGCTTGGCCTTCTAGCATAAAGGCCTCCGTGTCAGGGTTCTAATACTCAACATGGTGATTCAGTAGTCTCGATTGGGCCCTCATGAATGGACAACGAAAAAATTTCCATGACCCACATTGTTTTAGTATGGCCGTAGTTGTAGGGTCTTCTTCAACCATTTGATCCACTTCCTCGTGATCTCTCTCTCTCCAACGCACGTACATCGTGAATCATGGAAATTTTGGGGAGTGAGTGCCTTTATTTTCACATTTTTAAGAGCATGTACGTGCCATGTTTTGAATACAGTCACGGATGTACCCATGTTGATTTTATCTTAGCCCGCATATATCTATGCATTAAGCAGGGATAGCATGCGTACATGCACAATCGTGCTAAATTTTAGGGCGTGTGGCCCCTATTTGTATCTAAAATCCATGAAAATTGATTGAATTTGCAAGAGAAAGGGAAGAGTACTTACTTTGTTCAAGAACGAGTCGATTCCATCCATTGTAGATCTCCAAATGTGAAATTGAAGGAAGAGGTTTTTTTCTATTTTTTGGTTTTTTCAAACAACAATGGTGAAAATGACCTCTTTCACCTCTATATATAAGTTGTTTTACCTTGTAGTGACCTAGTTTTGACCCTTTTTCATCCCTATGGTTTGTTTGATGGATATTTTGACTTCTTTTTGGGATTTTTGGCAGTCTATAAGTCTTATGTACTTTAGATTCAGTATTTTTAATGCATGGGTACTACTTATATCATCATGTGACGAAGTTACATTTTTCTCCATTTGCATATAGGGTAGGCCTTTATTTCCTTACATATTTCATTTTATGGATGATTTATGCTTTTCCATAGGGTTGATCCCACCAAAATATGACATAAAACCTTCTATGTTTCTTTAGAAGTGTCGTAATTAGGTGGTAGAGCCTTCATCTCCATGAATTCCCTAGATAGATCCTTGTCTTGCATTATGGAATCCATTTTGTGAATCTTATGTAGGCTTGGGAGTCCTTTTAGTCCCGCCATGACTTTGTGTTGAAGCCTCATGCTTCTTCCTCATATTTTTATGGCCTATACCAGAGGGACTCCCCAAGAGCATAGTTTGTTACCTTTAAAGCTCACTTAAACTATGAAAGTGACATCTAATGAGAAATTATTTATCCTTTTCGGCCTCGTGTAAATTACATGAGAAAAGGATCCCTCGGAGAGTCTTCTTTAAGATCTTTTCAGACTCTCTAAAATTGAAAATATTGACGAGCGATCTTGTTTCCATTCACGCTCGTCAAAGTAAAATTCGAAGCCACGTCTGTTGGCTATAGTTTACACCCTTTTTAGTCCAGATGGATATTTTTATGAAAAAGGTACATTGTAGAAGCTATGGTTCGTTGGGAGAGTATTCTTAGTGTTGAAATATTGTAACTACAAAGAGTATTCTATTTTATTATTGATGTACTATTCATTATATCAATCCCCTTTTGTGGATTGATCATGTTGGGCATTGTAAATGACCAAATCCCCTTTTGCGGATTGGTCAAACCCTAATTGTAACATACTAAATGAGAAGTCATCCCCCAGAATATATTAAAGTGGTTATAACCACCCAGAATGAGAAGTTGGCCCTTCCAATGAAAAGACACCTCAGTTCACACCTGCCAGATTGTATAAATAAGAGAGGCCAGCACCTCATTTGTTCACTCACTCACTTGTTCATCAAAGCACAAGTTTGGAGTTGTAGTTGGAGAAGAAGGAAGAGAAGGAGAGGCGTATACTTGGGAGAGGATTTTTGTATTGTTTGGTTTATTCTCTTGGCATTGTATTGGCTATCTATATTAAGGAATTTTTTGTTGGGTTTTCTCCCCCATGAGGGTTTCCTAGGATAAATGATGTATCTCTTGTGATTCTGTATTTCTCAGTGATCCTATCTATGTTATGGTTATCTAGTGAATTGAAAAGAAACCTAATAATATCTTAAACTCTAACATGGTATCATAGCTAAGCTGAAGAGATCATCTTTCACAAGACAAAGAAAAACATCATTGTTGTCGTACAAGAAAATTAGAGCTTTTATTGAAGAATTCCATCCCCAAATCCATCTAGAAAAGTGTGCCCTTCCTCAAGGAACACTTTGGCATCATCAGTGCACCTTTTCAGTGGGTAGATCTCCCGGAAAGTGAAACCCTAGTTTTAACAAAGTACCAAAAACCCAGAAGTACCAAAGTACCAGAAATACCAGAAAACTAGAAGCACCAGTCCAGAAATCCATTGGTCAAGTTTGAGGGGGTAAAATTTGGATTTTCAAACATCTGACTGCACTAGCTTACTTGCCTCAGCTCAGCGCATCTATCCCCTGGATCATAATTTCAAAATTTGAAGTTTGAAAAATTAGGGTTTCCTCATAAAAACCTAAGTTGCAATTGCAGTTGCAGCTTCAGAATCAGTTGCAGTATCAGTTGTAGTACCAATTGCAGTCACCCTTGAAGTTCTTAAGAGTTGGTAATTTTTACCGTTTCTACCAGATGGTGCCACTACCTACAATTTCTATCAGAGGTATGTACTCACACATGTTTAAATTGTTAATCTTTAAAGGGTATTTGCAGAAGAAGGGATGTCTTTCCATAGATCCAGAGGGATCTCAAGATCCAACACATTCATAGGAATAATGCAACCCAGGTTTGATTATTATGATATGCATATATTTTTATGACATTATTTTGATCTAGGCTGCATGTTGAAGCTATGACCATCATACTAACCTTTGGTCAAAATTAAATTCAAGGTATTATATGGATTAAAGTTGAGATCATAGAATTTATTCTCTAACCCAACCTTCTATCAAGATAGCATATTGTCTTAGTACAGAAGACAAGTTGAAGAAAGCACTTGTCATATTGAGTGAAGGAGACTCAGAAGAAAAGAAGAACACTCACTCTTGAGGACAAGGCTCTATGTTCCAGGTTTGATTAATTAAGTTGATAAGATTCAAAGTTGCACATGACAAGTTGATGACTACCCCTTTACAAGTAAACACTATAGTTGAAATAGCATTTTTTGAAAAGTATTATACTTGGTAGCATGTGAGCATATTGAGATAAATGCTTAATCATTTGCCAGATACAACTAACATCTCCTCTAGGAGAAACTTCTTGTGTTAGTTCCAGGTTTCCATGGAGGAATGTTTGATCACAACACTAGAAGAGTGTTGACCTCATTTCATATTGTATTTCTTACTTTTGATCTTTGCTTCAAACAGGTCACAAGTGATATCTCTAAAGGAGCTATTGTGATGATTATTCGTGCTACTTTTTTATTTACTATTATCAAAATAGTATTATTCTTTCTTGTTGTTTTGTTGACCTTGTTTCAGGTCATAGGTAATAACCCTAAGAAAGCTATAGTGAAGGTTGCAAAAAGAAATAGATTAGATGAGACATGAAGCATACTATGTACATGACCATATACATTCACATACCAAAGAAAATGAAGAAGAAGCTATCTTTTGAGATTCAGATTATCTCATATGAAGATTGATTGTAAGGAGCAGAAGGCTCCAAAGATGACCGAACATTAGAACAAGAACTCATAGCAGAATTGTTCAAAGGTTAATGAAGCCACCTTGACGGGAAGCAGAACTCATTTGAAGCCTAACCCAATATTTCATATTTAGACTTGGTATTCAACACCAAGTATACCATGTAAGAGATGATGAAGTTCTTGTAGACTCAGAAGAAATCGAGAGTAAGCCTGATCTCAGAAAAAATCAAATGAAGAGACAACTTCCAAGATTGGGAGACAAATGTCATGAGAAGACTAGATTGTAACTTCACAGACTCCTAGGAGATATGAAATCTCCTGAAAGATTCTCCTGTTTAAATAACAAATAAGGAAGTCAGTCATAAAGACTAGGATATGGATTCTTCCATGAGACTAGAAGAGAAGTCAGTATTGACTTCCAAGATTGATCTATACATATCAAGCATGTTGAATATTACAAAGTTTTATGTGTGTCTAAGAGGATTCTCCCAACAAGAGGGAGAAGACTATGACAAGACACTTACTCGAGTAATTGAAGAAATAATTCCAATATTTATGAAGAAACCAAAAAAACCATGATTCATATATAGTATGAGATGCAGGGGGAGTAATCCCCATATTTAAAATTGAGTGGAAGTTGGTGCATTACATTAGTTGGATCATGGAGACATGACTTACAATGAAAGATAGAGTTACCTCCATGAAAGAGGAAGAGCTACCTTCGGTATCAGTTATTGAGCCACTCTCAGTTTCATATGAAGTTGTTGTCGTGATAGAATAAGAGGGGTTTCTCACAAATTTCAGCAGCCACAGTGAGAATGAAGCAGTCATTCTCAGCTTCAAATCAGTTGCAGGTGCAGACTCCTAGTTCCAGAAGGAATAGTTGCAGAAAGAGGAGAGGACATACTCTAAGGCGGTGAGATAGATAGTGCCTTGCAGAGAGCCTATAGAGCTAGCACATGATTGTGCAGATTGAGTTGCAGTTGAGCAAGTGTACCAAATTTGTACAATGTAATGAGAAAAATTGATTTAAATATTGAAGATAGAGAGACTCATGCTTGTCGGGTGAAGGAAGATTTGTACGTGTTGAAGCAAGCTCCTAGAGCTTGGTATGGAAGAATTGACAGTTTCTTGACGAGCTTGGGCTTTACCAAGAGTAAAGTTTATTCTAACCTTTATCTCAAGGTTATGAATGATGAGCCAGTGATGTTACTACTATATGTAGATTATGTATTCTTGACAAGATGAAGAAAATCTCATCACAAATTGCAGAAGAATCTCACTACAAAGTTTGATGGAAGACTTAAATGCATTATCTCTTAGGTACCAAAGTTTGGCATAGCACAAAGAAGATCTTCCTTAACCAAGGGAAGTATGCAATTAAAATGAAGAGGTTTGTCATGTTCAAATGTAAATCCATGTACACACCCATGGAAATGAAGTTGAATTTCTTGGTAGATACCTCGTCAAAATTGTTTGATGCTACTCTGTACAGACATATTATTGGTTAAGTGATGTATCTTAAGAATACTAGGCTAGATATATGTTTTTCCTTGATTCAGTATCTGGTAGAACCCATATGTGTTCACATTGTTGTTGCAAAACATATGATGAGATACCTTAAGGGTACGTTGGATTTTGGTCTCTATTATACTAGAGATCATGACCTCAAACTGAGTGGTTACACTGATTCATATTGAGCTGAAAGTGTTTCTAATAGAAAGAGCACTTCAAGATGTTATTTCAGTATGAGTTCAGCCATGACTTCATGGCAAAGTAGGAAGCAATCAAGTATTTCTCTCAGCACTGCAGAAGCAGAATACATTGTTGCATGTTCCACCAGTTGTGAAGACATATAGCTTCAGATGTTGTTGACATATCTATTTGATATGGAGATGGAATCCACTGTATTTCTATGAGATAACCAAGTTGTATAAAGATGATGGAGAACCATGTGTTCCATGATGAGTCGAAACACATAGAGATCTAATATCATTACATCTGTGATATGGTGCAGAGGGGAGCCATAAAGCTCCAGTATGTTAGCACGGATGAATATGTTGTTGATGTGTTGACCAAGCCTCTATCTTGTGTAAAGTTTGAGCACTTTCGAGATCAGTTTGGTGCAGTCCGAAAGGAACTCCCTCAAAAGGGGGAGTAGTGTTGAGTTTCCAGCCCTATGTTGTGATGCCATCCTAGTGCTAAATATTTCCAGCCTCGTGTTGTGATTATGTGCCAGCCTCATGCTGTGATGATGTACCGGCCTCATACTGTGATGATGTGTTTCCAGCCTCGTGTTGTGATGATGTGTTTCCAGCCTCGTGCTATGATGATGTGTTTCCAGCCTTGTGTTGTGATGCCATCTTCATGTTGATGATGTGTTTCCAACCTCGTGTTGTGATGATGTGTTGTTAGCCTTGCACTGTGATGCCAGCTTCATGTTGATGATGTGTTTCCATCCTTGTGTTGTGATGTCAGCTTCATGTTGATGATGTTGTGTTGATAGCCTCATGTTGTGATGCCATCTTTGTGCTGATGATATTGTGTCGCCAGCTTCATGTTGTGATGTCAGCCTCGTCCTGAAGACTCTCAGTCTAGTGCTGATATTGGTGATGCTTCAGCCTTCATGTTGTGATGTTGTTATTGTTGATGATGCTCTAAACTGTGTGTTGTGATATTGTTTTTGTTGATATTGTATCAGCCTTGTGTTGTTATTGATGATGATGATGATGTATTAGTATTACACTAATCCATGTTGATACAGATGATGATGATGATGCCACTTCAACTTCTTGTTGAATATGATGATGATGATTCCACTTTAGCTTCTTGTTGAATATGATGATGATGAAGCCACTTCAACTTCTTGTTGAAGATGATGATGATGTTACTTTAGCCTCATGCTAATGATAATAATGATATTACTTTAGCCTCATGCTAAAGAAGATGATGATATTACTTTAGCCTCATGCTGAAGATGATGATGATGTTACCTTAGCCTCGTGTTGATGAGGATGATGATGTCATTCCATCTCCCTGTTGTGAATGATGATATTGATGATGAGAAAAACTTTCGATGATTTATAGATATGTCATTCAGTGTTCCAAGATGTTGTTGATGATGTTTCCCTCTCTCTCGCATGATGTTGTTGTAGAATACCCTTCTTGTTAAGGGGGAGTGTTGAAATATTGTAACTGCAAAGAGTATTATATTTTATTATTGATGTATTATTCATTAGATCAATCCCCTTTTGTGGATTGATCATGTCAGGCATTGTAAATGAAAAAATCCCCTTTTGTGGATTGGTCAAACCGTAATTGTAACATGCTAAATGAGAAGTCGGCCCCCAGAATATATTAAAGTGGTTATAACCAACCGGAATGAAAAGTCGGCCCTGCCATTGAAAAGACACCTCAATTCACACATGTCAGATTGTATAAATAAGAGAGGTCAGCACCTCATTTGTTCACTCACTCACTTGTTCATCGGAGTGCAAGTTTGGAGCTGCAGTTGGAGAAGAAGGAAGAGAGAGAGAGGGGCATACTTGGGAGAGGACTTTATGTATTGTTTGGTTTATTCTCTTGGCATTGTATTGGCTATCTATATTTTGGAAGTTTTTGTTGGGTTTTCTCCCCCATGAGGGTTTCCCGGGATAAATGATGTGTCTCTTGTGATTGTGTATTTCTCAGTGATCCTATCTATGTTATGGTTATCTATTGAATTGAAAATAAATCTAATAAATCTTAAACTTTAACACTCAGGTGTAAGTTTAACCCTTTTTTCGAGCCCTAGGGACAAAATTTGCGAAAAAGGGCCACTCTCCTTGGTTTTGGTATATCACTTTTTCGGGCCTTGGAGATTATTTATGAAAAGGGAAATACCTTGGAGTCTTATTTAAGCCATTTTCGGACTTCCTAAACAAGAAAATATCGTCGGGTGACCTTGTTTATTTCACACTCGTTAATCGGTCCAGAAGGAACACCTATTTTTCATAAGTTTAACCATTTTTTCGGCCAATAGATTACAAAGGAAAAAGGTATGCCTCGGGAGACATGTCTCACCATGAGAGTTCTCCTAACTTATTTTTTATACTTTTTCGAGCTCAGGGGAATAAATTATGAAAAAGGACATTGGATCCATAGTTAATCTCCTTTTAGACTCCTTAAAATTGAAATTATTGTCGAGTGATCTTGTCTCTATCACACTCGTTAATAAGGTTATGAAGAGAGTTTCATTTGGTATAAGTTTAAACCTTTTACAAACCATATTGGACTATGTACAAAAAAGGAATACTCTAGTCCTAGTGACCAGAAGAGTTCTCCTTTGTATGATTTTATTCTTTTTCGGACCCTAGTGACTATACTTACAAAAAAAATCAGTCGGGAGTCTTCTTTTACTGATTTTTTAGACTCTCTAAAAGTGAAAAACCATCGAGCTTACCTTCTTTGGGCTCGTAAAAAATTACATTGGAGGAGGCTCATTGTGTCAATCCACAAATCACATTGCATGTCTCACTCTTGCATCTTTGGCCTAATGTTAGCTCCATTTTGTTGTTTCTAAACTTTTAGAGGATTCTGTAGGTGCAAGACTTGCAACATTTTTTTCCCTTGTGTTCTGACACCCTGGCCCATGGATGTTACACATTATTTTGGTCACTCTGATGATGAATTTACAAGCATGTGATCAGGCTCTCAAAATCATCTTTTTCCTGAGAAAAGTGACTACTTTCCTCCTCTACAAGACTACTTTTTAGAAGGACGTCACAGGCTACCCATAGTGTACAGTGCGGAAATCCATGATTTCCACAGGTTGTTCTATAGCTGGCCTACGGGATTTCCGCAGGCTACTATATAGGAAGGGTGCGGTGGCGTTTGAAAGCCAAAAGAGGAAATAAGTTCAAGAAATTTCTAGAAGAGGAATCTTCTAGAATGTGAGGTGGCGTCCGTATGGTTACGATCCTACTAACTTCTCTGATCTGGTGGGATCATCCTCATCCTTTTAACCACTTCATATTCTCCTATATAATAATGGGCTTCTCATGGAAAAGGTAAAGCACAGTTAAGAAAAGTTGATCAAATGATTGCTGGAAGAATAGGCTAGAGATTGTGTGAAGAATATTATTTCAGTTGATGCTTGAGGTCTGCATTCACCCATCAATCTTTTGAAGATCATCTTCATGCAAATCTTGGAACAAGTATATGTGTGTGTTGGAACGAAGGACCACTAAAAGGGAACTTGCGACATCAAGTCATTTTGGTTGTATTTTCCACTTTTATTCAATATAATACAATGGCATGTTTCTTTCCCATAAAATTATTCTCATTTTATTACATGACTCCTTGATCACATGTTTAAGTTTTCATTGAATCTATCATAGTTGCTTTCATTTTGGTTGGTTTGTGTCATTGCAGATTTGGTTTCACAAGAGCACTAGAGCGGAGTGGGAACAACAAAGATATAAGGAAGCGATCTCAAAGGTGAGTCATCAATTCCTTCTTTGATAGTTATATCAATGATTGTAACTTAGGGAAAGTGTCATGCCATGTCCTGTTTTGTTCTAGATCTAGGTGGATCTAGGGAGATTAGTTTATGTCCGCATTTATCGATTTATCCTACAACAAAATTGGTGACTCCACTGGGGATACGACTTAATTGTGGTTTTTTGTTGGCCATTTCTTTTGCATACTATTTTTTATCTAAATTCAGTCTCTGAGTTTGTGGGAGATCCATTCAGACTCTTTAAGTTTGAAATTTCACTGAGATTTTTTACCTTTTTCTCACAATTTCTTGATTTTCAGATGTGTCCGCACTACACCCTATACCTAGCCTGCGAAAACCTTTGATTTTTGCACCCTAGATATTTTCTTCAATCCATACTTTCCGCAACCTGTCTAGCCTGTGGCGGCATCTGTGAAGTTTTTGAGTGGGGTTTTGGCCTCTGTTGATGCCCAGTTTTTCCTTTAGTCCACTGGGGGGGGACTTTTTTAGCCAGTATTTGATTGTTTTCTCATGCTTAACACCTTGTTGATTGGTTTTCGGAGATCGAACACCTCTCTTAATCATTTTCCAATTTTCATTTTTTTATTTTTAACAACAAGGGTATAATCTTTGAGCTTGTATCTGAGTGCTTGTTCAATTAAAATTCTTGGATTGGATTTGAAGTTTTGGATTGATTACGTATTTTGGATTGCTTGATGATTGAGAAGGTCATTTTTTCATTTGTATTTGGAGAAATACTTTCTTGTCATTTTTTACTTGTATCTCCATTGAAATTTTGATTTGGGTGTTTGTTGAAGGTATAGATTTTCTTGGATTACTTACCCTTTCTCTATCATTCCCTTGGTCTGGTCTTAGAAAGGAAGAATATGAAGTTATCCATTCTTTTGAATAATCATACATAAGAAAGCTTATTGTATTTAATAAGAGAAGAGAACATTGAAGAACTTCATTGTTTATTGGTTGTTTGAAATTGTGTTCATTTAAAGAAAAAGAAAGTATATTTTGTAGCTTACATCATTCTGGAAACACCTTCTCCCTGTTGTAGATAGAATTCATTGAATGAAAATTTGCATCATTCATTTCTATTTGCATATTGTTGGGTCAAGGTCTTACAGAACATCAGTTTCATTCCCGCCTCCCTCTTGAGTAACAACAGCCTTTAAAAATATTGTGAAAATCTAAAACTTCATTAGTAATTTTTTCTAGGGCTCTTTTACACCAACATTAGCTAGGCTAGAGCTTTGGAATAGGCGGTGAGACACACTCTCCAAATCAAAAAACACACAATAGCATCTTGTGATAGGGAGTCTTAAATTCCATTTGCAACATTTTGTCCTGGGAATCCCTTCTCACACAAGGGTCAAACCTGAGGTTGCATTGAGATTGGTAGAGTTACTCACCCTGCTTTGTTGATCTCAGTGTAGAGATTGTGCGTATTATGGGGATCACTTGAAGGTATACCCACAATGATGAGTGGAAGCCTCTCAAGTTTATTTCGGGCTAGATACCCTTCCCTTGTGCGTGGATCAGACTGTTGATTGTCTCCCCAGGAATCATTGTTGTTTTTGGTAACCTTAGTTGCCTATCTTCTTAGGCTCTTACACGAGGTGACTGTGGAGGGGAAAGTCTTCATGGTACTTGGAATCGACATTGGCCAGACTCACTCAGGCTCCTTGGAGGGTATACCCATGATTATGTGTGGGAGCTTGTTCCAGGGTGTAATTCCATTAAGCAGGTCATCAACGTAACTTTTCCACCCTAGCCCATCCCCTTCTTGTATTGACTTTGCGATGTTGGATTTAATCACCAACTAGTGACTTCGAATAAAAAGGTTTTGTTTGCTTGGTTTTGATTCCTAGATTCTACTAGCAAGTGTTGTTTGTTTAGATAGTTGTACATAGATTTTTTCCGTAAAATTTTCAGTTCGGCCAACATTGACCCTCCACGTCGTTCGCGTAGGATGCAAGGACTACCTCTGGAAGATCCAAAAGTTTTTCAATCCTTGCTTCCTAATCCACCGGAGGACTCTCCTCAACAGAGTGAGAGCCAGGACCACATACTTTCACAAGCAGAAAGAACTGACTCTTTAGAAAAATTTTGAATCGTTTATGATTCTTTGGACACTTTATGCATACCTCCTAGATACGAGAGATGTATTCTCCGACTGAACTCGTCTGGAGAACTTGTTGTTGACACTTCTAGAATACCAACCAGAATCCTTGTCGGCCTTGAAAACAAGGATCCATTTTGGACCACTGACATATCTCGAACTACGACTTCTAGGCAGAACCCTCCCAAATCAAAGGCAGGAGCTGATATACCTGTCATTTTTTAACCACCTGAGACATCTACTACATTTACGATACCTTTAGATCACTTTAATAGTACAACTTGTTATTTATTTGCTAGTTCAGAGACACCGTCGGCTGGTCCTAGCTCAACTACCCCTCTTCAGCAGGCCCATTCCACAATGGTCCCAAACACTACGATTTTTCCCACCAGGAATACGGTGTCTAGAAAACCTCCTATTGGTACACCGCTTTCGTCTAAACAAATATCGTCACTCCCTCTTGGTTATAATGCTTTGAATGATTCTATCCCCACTCTTACCCAAGTTCCATCTAGAGCTTCTGGAGTCTTTACTTCACCTGGGTATAATGTTGCTTCCGGTTCCGTTCCAACACCATCCCAGTTCCTCTCTGGAGGGTCTTATCCACCTTTTATAGGAGGATTCGGACCCAGTGGCTCTACCACCTTTGGAATTTCTACTTCGTTATTCACTTCTAGTTATTAGATTCCTATTGGGGGGAAATATAACCTAGGGGGAAAAACTTAATTTGGAGTTCAAACCCAAATTGGGGCATCATCCTCACCTGGAGGACAACCCCTGCTCGGAGGATATAATCCACAATATGGATATAACATCCCCAAATCACTAACTCGGTATTGGAATCTTCTTATTCAAGGAAATCCACAATCATTTGGGGGGAAACAACCTCAAGTCAGTTTTTTTATACCCCTTAATTTGGGCCAGTCACACCTCGGTTCTTCCAATCCCATTTAGGGTTCTAACATTCAATCTAGTGTCCCTCTCCAAGGGAACATCCCCAATCAGTACAACCTTATGGGATACATGCCTCTGCACACACGTCTGAATCTATTAGGACCTTCGCCTCACATACATACTGCTTATGGTCCTACTGGTATACCGACGGGAATCCCTCCCCAAAGTCCCCAGTACCCTCCTATGAATAGACAATTACCCTTTTTAGCCACTTTGGATCTACCTGATTTGTCTAGAATATTGAATGATCCTATCCTACATTCTCCCCACTGGCCCGTTATACTGGCCAAATTACCGTCCGACATTCCAAAATTTGATGGTAAACCGGGAGAGGATTTGAACAACCATGTCATGACTTTCCACCTTTGGTGTTCATCAAACTCTTTGATGGATTATTCCATTCGGTTACGACTCTTCCAACGAACTCTTACGGGTTCGGCTACAAAGTGGTATATAGAACTACCACGAGGTTTCTTCACTGACTTTAATACCCTAGCCATGGCTTTCCTTACACACTACCAATTACCGATCCGTTATGAAACAGGAACCGAGATCCTGAGTTCCTTCAAGCAAAATAAGTCCACTCACATCTCTGATCACATTCATGAGTGGAGACGAAGACGATGTTTGATCAAACTCGATCTTCCCGATTAATTGTTAGCAGAGTGGTTCACGAAATCATTCGTGAATGAAATCTCTCATGATATTCCCATGGGTGGAGTTTTCACCAAAGAATGGACTATCAGTCGCGCTCAGTACCTTGACCTCGCTTATTCACAAACGGGTACTCTTTACAACTTACTCCCTGATGCACCTCACCCTTCTACTACCGCTACCTCAAATACCTGTGTTGCTTCTCACGCACCTGATGGTGTGATTGGCACTTTCCATGCTCAACCTCAAACTATGCAAGCCTCTCCCACCAACCCCAAGTCTAATGCTTCTAATGTTCAAAATGATATGCCTCCTACTCCTCCCACCGGCAAAACCTCTAACATTAACTCTGTTCAATCTACCCATGCCAGAAAGAATAAATCTAAAAAGGGGAAGGGTAAGAATAAGGAGGATAAAAATAACCCACAGTCTAAGAAAGCCAAAACTCAACCTGCTAATGATAAGGATAAGCGAAAACCCCAATACCCTTGCCTTATCTGTGGTGATGATCACTATACGAAAGATTTTCCAAGACGGTATGAGTTCACTAAGTTCCTCCAAGGGACTGTGAAACCTCCCACACCTGTCGTTTTGTCTCAACCTTTCCCTTCTCAACAGCAGGCCCAATTGGTCATTCATGACCAACCCTCTCCCTCCACTACTTCCTACATCCTTATGTGTACTGGTGATTCTAGAAATAATTATGTTACACTTACCACTTGGGCCAAATATTACTCGTCCTCAAAGGATAAGGTTGATGATATACCACCTTCGTTGGTTCAACAACCTCCCTTAACTTCACCTCCCAATGGTCCTCTTTATCTCGAACGACCAAGTCTCGATACAGTTCTTCTCCCTCCCCCAAAGGGTGTTGTTCAAAAGTTTGCCTTCAACCCTCATGCACATGTTGCTTAGAACTATAGTATTGTAGAAGATCTGGTGAAAGGACCTTCTATGATGTCGGCTCTCAAAGTCCTTCAAAGTTTCCCTGCTCAATGGAAGGCACTGCTAAATACTATTAGTGGAATTGATCCTACGGATACAAATTTGATAATTTTTTAGCTCGAAGATCACACTACGAGACTCCCCCCTCAACTAGCATTCCAAATACAAGTTGTTGTCTCTGACAAGAACATCTATAGGACTGTTATTGATGAGGGTGCCTCCACGTGTGTAATGTTTGTTGCCTATTGGAAGGCCATCGGCTCTCCTCCTCTTACTGAATCACATAACATGCTTAAAGCCTTCAATGGCTCTGGATTTAAGCCCTATGGTGCACTTCCTTCATTTTCTATTACGTTGGAAGGCAAATCGGTCAATGTTGAAGTTGAGGTCTTTGATGCACCTCTCGATTATAACCTCTTACTTGGTCGTAGCTGGATTGATGCGATGCGTGCCATTTTGCCTACCCTTTTCTGTGTTATAAGTTTTCCACATCAGGGAAAGGTCATTACTGTCGAGCTAGCCTTTTTCAACTCGGACACCTGTACTAGCAATGTACCTTTTATCGTGAAGACACTGCTTGGGTATGAGAACATCGGTGTGGGCCTATTTAAATATTCAACACTGATGGGTACGTTCCCAATCCCACATCCTGATGTTACACCTCCTTTGGTTGCCTTGATCAACATGATTTCCACCTCCGTTCGCAAAACTCACACATCTTTTGACCTGTGGATAATACTTGAACCTAGTGAGTATCCTCGCTACGGCAAACCAAATTCCTTTAAGTCTGGTTCAATCCGCCTATCAAGCCATTCAATCGACAACCCCTTATACCCTCTCTCTTGGTGATTCATCTCTTGACCTGTTCCGCGTTATGTTCCCACAGACGAGATGATTATGTCGGCTATGTCGATGGAAGACACCCCTTGGGATGATGGACATCATCATTCCATTCTCTTCCTCGAACAACACACCATCGAGAGTTACCAATGGATCTTGACTCCGTCGACCATTGTTGTCATTTCCTCTATTCTCGAGTCATCATACGACGTGTTGTATGAAGGGAACTTAAGTAATATTTTGCCCACCATCCCCCTCGACATATCCACTAAACCTAGATTTGTTGAAAATGTTCACATCGGAGCTTCGTGCTCCACTGACGAGGTTGCCGCATATAAATCGCTTTTTCAAGAGTTTCGTGACATATTCACTTGGAGCTATGAAGAAATGTCGTGTATTGACCCTGATATTGTTGTACACGAAATTAATATGTACCTGGGTGCTAAACCCGTCCGACAGAGACTTTGTCCAGTCCACCCCCATAAAGCAACTACTATTAAGCTTAAAGTCAAAAAAATTCTTAAAGTTGGCTTTATTTATCCTATGGCTTTAACTGATTGGGTATCCAATATCGTTTTGGTTAACAAGAAACAAGGTATGATCTGTGTCTGCGTCGATTATAGGGATATCAATCAAGCTTGTCCTAAGGATAACTTTCCCACCCCCTTCGTTGACCAGATCGTCGACGATTGCGCCAAGAGTGAAATCTTCTCTTTAATGGACGGTTTCTCCAGTTATAATCAAATCAACATCTTGCCCGCGGATCAACACAAAACCGCTTTTATTTGTCCTTGGGGCACCTTTGCCTACCGGAAACTACCCTTCAGTTTAAAGAACGCTAATGTGACTTTTCAACGTGCCATGTCTTATGATTTTCATGATATCAAGCACATTGTACAGCCATATCTATATGACTTACTGGTACATTCCATGCATCTTAGTGACCACCCAGCACACCTCTGGGCCATTTTCCTTCATTGTTGGTTCTATCGTAAACGCTTAAACCCAAACAAATGTGTTTTCTGTGTGGAGTCCGACCGACTTCTAGGTTTTATCGTTTCATGCCAGGTGATCAGGATCGATCCTTTGAAAGTAGATGTGATCCTCAATCTCCCTCCTCCTTCTTCACTTCACCAGCTTCAAAGTTTGCAAGGGAAGGGAATTTTTTTACGTCGTTTCATCCCAAACTACGCTCAATTAAAGCTCGGATTTACTCGACTGCTAAAGAAAGGTTCTGAGTTCGTATGGGATTCCACTGCCAACAAAGATTTTGAAGCTTTGAAACTGACTTTAACCCGTACCCCATTACTTTTCCCACCCAATTATAGTCGAGATTACTTCCTTTATCTCGTTGTTTCGGAATATACCATCGCTATGGTTCTAGTCCAAGAATATGATTCACACGACGAACATGTCATCTATTATTTGAGTCGGAGTCTCATGACCACCGAAACCAAATATTTACATGTTGAAAAACTGGCCCTGGCAGTTGTTCAAGCTGTCCAACATTTCTATCACTACATCCTATTACGCAAGACCACTGTAATTTTCGATTGCAACCCCATGCATCACATTCTTACATGCCAATTGATAGGGGGCAAGTACTCTAAATGGATAGTGATTCTCCAAGAGTTTGAATTAGAATTTGAACGCGCTAAGTCTAAGAAATCTTTGGTGTTTGTCGAACTGATGTGTGACCTTCCCTGCACTGAGACAAAAAATGTAGCAGAAGATTATTTACTTGATGAATCTCTTTTTCTGATCAGTTCCAATGACCTTTGGTATGGAGATATCATTATATATCTCCAAACTTGAACTTTCTGCCTCGATCTATCTAGCGCTGACCATCGTCGTATATGATATCAAGCTCGTCAATATATCATCTTTGGTGACACTCTTTATCGCCGTGGGGTTGACTCTGTTTTTCGACGATGTCTCACCTATGACGAGGCTAAGAAAGCATTGAATGAATTCCATTCCGGAGCATGTTGTGGTCACATGTATGGGTATGCTATTGTCCAAAAGATCTTACGAGGAGGGTATTTTTGGCCTTATTTATTTAAGGATTGTATTATCGCCTTCCAAAAATGCCATGCTTTCCAAATGTACAATAATGAAATACGATCACATCCCGCTCCCTTACACCCTGTAGTTTCCATCGTACCTTTCACAAAATGGGGTATCGATTTCATGACATGTAACCCTCACTCAATCGGGGGGCATAGATACATTATCGTGTTGGTTTTTCTTCATATGAGATATGAGAGATATTCGATCTATTATTACAATAATGAGTGTTCCATATATATGGAACATAAGGTGACCATCGATGAAAGGAAGTGTCCCTTGAATAATCAATAACTATTTATTATTATCATTTACTTATTATATATGATATTTTAACAATCAATAATAATTATATTATTAATTATTATCTTTAGAGAATGTCTTCCCGATGTTGTCCAAACATCAACACTCCCTCTCAATGAGGGAGACATTATGCAACATTCCACTCTTGTCTTTGAAGTATACAAACTTCACCCTAGACTCATGACACTTGTCCGTCAGTCTTGGGAGACATCTCTCTCCCACCTGAATTGAGGAGAAAATCCTTCTGCGACTCTCCCTCTGAGCCAATTAACTCTCTCTAATATTAGGCTCACTTTGGGTCCACATGTAAAAGCATATATCATCTTGAGTCTTTATCATTCCTTGTCAAATCACCATGACTAGGACAAAGACCACACCAGGATATTTCACCACAGGAACACACCTATGAGTGAATGTCGGCTTGATGTTAACTGACATGTGGAAAGAACTTTCAAGCACCTTGAGTCCATATTATTCCTTTTCATAATCAAGGAAGGACTACGTCTGGGCCCATTTACCACAAGTGCACCTTTGTGATAAATGTATCCTATCTCTCTTGGTCTGCAGCCCAATCTAGGAGAAGTTTTTCCTAATGTTGAAACACCAACACTCCCTCTTAACTAGGGAGTTATATTTCCATAGTAGTACACAACTACTATCCAGAGACACGAGGTCTCCACCAATGGTACAAAATCACCATATTAGTAAAATATTTGTCACACATGGCACTCCCATGTGGTCTTCTAGAGGCTACTCCCTCTAGGAACACTTCTAGTGGCTACTCCCTCTAGGACATTGGGCTATAAGCCCAAATGCACTTATCCCTATTCAAATAAGCATCCTCATATATCAACTCAACCTAATTCACAGAGGAGTATCATCTAGAGAAAGTTTGTCACACATGGCACTCCATGTGGACTTCTAGAGGCTACACCCTCTAGAAACACTAGGGTCCTCATGGGATGTGTCCTCATGTGCTCTCCATAAGGGATGTTGGGTTATAATCCCAACCGCACTTGTCCCTTCTCGGATAAGTGCCCCACCTATCCCTTCTCGGATAAGTGTCCTCATAGATCAACTCAACTCAATTCACAGAGGAGTATGATCTAGAGAAATTTTGTCACACGTGGCACTCCATGTGGACTTCTAGAGGCTACACCCTCTAGAAACACTAGGGAAACTCCCTTGACATGTCCTCATGTTCTCTCCACAAGGGACATTGGGTTATAATCCCAACCACACTTATCCCTTCTCGGATAAGTGCCCCACTTATCCCTTCTCGGATAAGTGCCCCACTTATCCCTTCTCGGATAAGTGTCATCACAGATCAACTCAACTTAGTCACACATGAGTACGATCTGGAGAATCAGGAAGATGCAAACATCAACACTCCCTCTCAGCAAGGGAGGCATTCTCAGCCACACCAAGTCTATCACGAAAGTACTTAAACTTCATTCTAGTTTGGTAAGAACACCTTCTCGGATAAGTGTCATCACAGATCAACTCAACTTAGTCACACATGAGTACGATCTAGAGAATGTCTCAGGAAGCTGCAAACATCAACACTCCCTCTCAGGGAGGGAGGCATTCTCAGCCACACCAAGTCTGTCACAAAAGTACTTAAAATTCATCCTAGTTTGGTAAGAAGATCAGCAACCTACTCATTTGTAGGAAGGTACTTCATCAATACTTCCTTCCTCTACACCATGTCTCGGATGTAATGGTAGTACTTGATCTCAATGTGGTTCGATTTGTCATGAAACACTGGATTTTCAAAGATCTTCACACAACTTTGGTTACCATAATGAATAATGGTGGAATCCAGCACATGTTTGAATAAATCTGCAAGGATCTTGTGAAGCCACACTGCTTCATGGACTGTCATTCTTAATGCAATGTACTCTACTTATGTTGTGTTCAACACCACAAAATTTAGTTTCCTACTACACTAGGAAACCATGGAAGATCCCAAAGTGAAGCAACGCCAGAAGGTGCTCTTTCTGTTCACTGCACTCCCTACCCAATTAGAGTCAATATATTCCTGCCATATTATATCAATACTAGAAGTATATCTCATACCATGTCAAATTGTGCCTCGCAAGTATCTCAACACATGCTTCACAACAATCTAGTGTGTCTATCTCAGTTGACTCATAAATTGGCTAAGTGCACTCACTACATAGCAAATATTTGTTCTGGTGTTAACCAGATACATCAATGATCCAATCATTTGTCTGTACGGGATCGGATCAATCTCGTTGGAATCACAAGAAGACACACTTAGTTTCCTCAGATTCATCATCATTGGTGTAGCCACGGGCTTCAAGTTCAATATCTCAACTGTGTACTTCCCCTGACTCAGGAAGATCTCACCAGTTCTCTGCCACACCTCTAGTCCCAAGAAGTAGTGCATCATACCAAGGTTCTTCATCTCAAACTTAGAGGCCAATGCATACTTGCATTCAATAATAAGACTCTATGTATCGTTGAGGAATAAATCATCGACGTAGAGGACCAAAATCAGGGACACACCATTAACAATCTTGTAGTAAAGGCTGGAATTGACAACACTTTTGTTGAAGCCAAAAAATCATCTGGTGTCTATCAATCCTTGCATACCAAGCTCAATTTGGTTGCTTGATTCCATACAAGGCCATCTTCAACCTGCACACGTGAGACTCCTCATGTATCACAAAACCATCGGGTTTCTTGATGTGTACTTATTCCTCAATCTCTCCATTGAGAAAGGTTGTCTTTACATCTATCTGATGTACTCTCTAACCCATGGATGTTGCAAGGGAAATAATCATCTGGATAGAAGTGTATCAAGCAACAAGAGAAAATGTGTCCTCATAATCTATTCCCTCCACCTGAGAGAATCCTCTAGCAACAAATCTCGTTTTGTGCCTCTTGATGCTCCTGGCAACTGTGTGTTTGATCTTGTAGATCCATTTAGAAGTTACTGCAAAATTCCCCTCGGGTCTTAGAACAATATCCCACACATCATTCTTCATGATGGACTGATACTCCTCCATCATGGCATCTCTCCATACTTGATGACTAGTTGCCTCCTCATAACACGAATATCTCTGAGGTATCTTTCTTTCTCGAAAGGCACCATCTCTTTCTGTCTCTTACTCAATCTATATCTGACCAAGGATGAAGATTTGATATTCCTTCCAATACTCACTATAGCCCATAAATGTATACTGAACACCCAAATATCTTGAAGTGTCCAACCTCAAGCTTAACTACAGTGAAGGCCTCCTTGGGAGTCATGTTCCTCAAGGAATTTTGTTCTGAACATACATTACAATCATGGATGCCTCTTCCCATAGAAACGTAGGAAAATGTTGATCATGAATCATCGCCTTGACTGTCTCAACAATAGATATTTTCTTCCTCTCTATGACCCCATTCTGTTGAGGGTTGTGAGGAATGGTGTACTCCCTCTTGATCCCTACCTCAAACATCTCTAGGACATATCGAGGTTCCCTGATGGAACCAATGTCCCCTAAGACATATCGAGGTTTCTTCATGAAACCAATGTCTTGGTTCCTTCATCTAGTAATCCACTCATTACTTTGCAATCAACTAGTAGCATACTACTACTACCATGCCATCGATAGCTCAAATCATCTGCCACATTCTTTATGACTATGTTGCAATCAACCAGTAGCACACAACTACTGCAATGTCGTCCAATAGTACACAACAACTTCCATAGTCTCCATGACCATCTTGTGATGTTTCTCCTCTCCCAATAGTCTTATTCACACCTAGCCACCTCGCATGGCATGGGAAATACTATGACCATAGCCTCATTCGCACCTAGCCACCTCACATGGCATAGGCAAGGATAAGCTTCAAGCATTATTCACACTTAGCCACCTCACATGGCTTAGGAAATATTTGTACCCAACTGAGCATTACTCCCTCAGTCATGTCACCTCACATGACTAATTAGGGAAACCCTTGTCTAGAGGGTTTAGTCAACTAGAGGAGAGAAAACACCACACCTCCCTCTTAACGTTGATAAGCAACTTCAGATAACATGATCAATTTTTTTTTTGCTTTCATCACTTGATTATTTACTAACATTGATAAGCAATTGTTCACGAATTTTTTTGTTTTTGCTTTCATCACTTGATTATTCATCATGTGATCATGGCTTAATACATTGGGAGTCTAGGCATGGGCATGAAGCAATCCATGGAGGGCTATCTATATTGACATGTTGTTCTTCTTCATTTCTGACATGCTCTCTCTGAACACATTGCACACATCAAGCAGATTCACCAGGTCCTCCATATGTTGGCTCAACCATTTTTTGTTTGTATTATTGCCTATATTCACTTGAGAGTACAAATCCTTCAAATTAGAATAGATATATAGCACCACCTCCAACACTTGTCCAAGTCAAGCCACGGAAAAATTGTATGACTCTGGTTGTTGTTGTTGATGCATGAGTATCTCCACCTTAGCATTAAGTTGGATCTGAAAATCAGTCAGGATCGGGTGTGCTCCAGAGTCTGGCATGCTCCTTGACCTCTTATGCTTGTCGTGACAACGAACAATAGCAGGCATCAATGAGTGCAGAGCCTCTTCGAGAGAAATGAGGGCAGAACTCATGATTGTGATCAATGCTCAATCACTTAATTTCCTCCGTCTCAGGATCAGCATATGTTTATCTCTTTCTATGTGACTGCGCTTGTAGTTTCTATCCTCTCAAAACATACAAGAGGTATATTAACACAACTCAATTTCACACATCCGCCAGATTAGGGAATGCCAGGATAGCTATGAAAGCATGGTCGACAGAAAGAATATCGGAGAGGAGATGTGATAACACTAATGTAATTTAAGCCATCCATGTATGCTCCTTATCTATGGAGTGTGTTTCTTCATGCCCGGCAACATACCTAGCCAAGAAAGGGAAGACCAACATCTCATTTTATATGAAGTCAATACCTCAGTCTATTGGATGTGAACTTGTCGAAGATCCATGAATTTAATTCGAGGTTGGTGATCTTCCATTGGATCCCAAAAGCCCAAATGCTTTCCAATGCCTAATAAACTTCAAAGAAAATTTAAATCTGAAACTGTTCCTCTATCTCTCTCATTTTCCTAGGCCCTCCCATGAGGGAGTCAAGCCATACGAAATGCAAACAGAAAACCTACGTGAAGGCATAGGGTTTTTTCATTCTGAGATAGTTGATGGGAATGCAGTGTCACTAGGCATCATACCTCAAGAACATGGCGATAACACCCATAGAAGCCTCATCACCCAGCGATTAGGGTTAGAGGAAAATCAGATCTCTCGTTCTACTGACATAATTTTATGATATAAAGTAGCTTGTCTCCAAGAAGAAAGTTTATTTCAAGATCATGGGCCCTCATGTGAGGGAGTTAGCCCAGTCCTACTCTGATACCATGTTAGTTTTTCTTCATATGAGATATGACAGATATTCAATCTATTATTACAATAATGAGTGTTCCATATATAGGGAACATAAGGTGACCATCCATGAAAGGATGTGTCCCTTGAATAATCAATAACTATTTATTGTTATCATTTACTTATTATATATGATATTTTAACAATCAATAATAATTATATTATTAATTATTATCTTTAGAGAATGTATTCTCGATGTTGCCCAAACATCAACATATCATAGTTGTGGATTATTTCACAAAATGGGTCGAGGCGATGCCTACATTCGACAATATTGGGAAAACTGCAACCCTTTTCATATTTAATCATATTATTACTCGATTCGGGATTCCACAAGCTATCGTTACTGATCACGATAGCCATTTTTGAAACTTTATGATGCCTGGACTTACTGACAATCTGTGTCTTCAGCATGAAAACTCAACCCCCTACTATCCACAGGCCAACGGCCAAGTTGAAGCAATAAATAAAATCCTTATCACTATGCTTCATCGGATAATAGGAATCCATAAGACCAGTTGGCACACGATGTTGTTTTCATCATTATGGGCCTATCGGACGTTCGTAAATTCTGCTATGGGATTTACCCCTTTTCAACTAGTCTACAGCATTGAAGTCGTTCTCCCGATTGAATGTGAAATACCATATTTGAATCTAGTCGTCAAACTTCTCCCAAACACCTTTGCCAAAGAAGAACGTCTATTGTATCTTATGAAATTAGATGAGACCTGTCGTGATGCCACCCTAGTTATTGAAACCCAGAAGAAACACGTGAAATCCCAATATGAAAAGCATGTCAAGCCACGTGTTTTCTCTGAGGGAGATCTAGTTCTCCTCTATGAACAAGATCAAGATCTACTAGGAGCCGTAAAATTCGAAGCTATGTGGTGAGGTCCATATATCGTCAAGTGAGTTTTAGAGAAGGGAGCTTATGAGTTAGTAGATTATGATGGAATTCCTTTGAGTGAACCCAGAAATGGGCTTTACTTGAAGAAGTACTATGATTAGACTGTCTCTGCATGAGTGCTTGTACTTTTACTGTACCATACTATTGTGTGATACTTTTGTGTTCTTTATGTTATTTTGTTTCCACCCCCAACTACTTACCTTGCATTGTCCTTGGTTTCCAGATGTCGGTGTCCTCACTAACCTATATTGGCTTCGCCGATGGTTCTAGTTGTAGTACTCAGAACCTAGATTTTGTTTCTTGGGCAATCTATGCACCTACCAACGAACTTATCAGTCTACAAGGTGTTTGTCTCGGTCGTGCAACCAATAATATCACAGAATATAGCGCAATCATCGAATTATTGACAGATGCTATTTCACTTGGGATTCGTCACTTCGTTGTATGACTTGATTCGCAGCTAGTAGTGCTCCAGTTAAATAATGGCTATACTATCCGAAGTCCTACTTTGTTACGGGTATATCTACGAATTCACCTCTTGGAACGTTATTTCGATTATATTGAATATCAACACATTCCTAGATGTCTAAATACATTAATTGATACTCTAGCTAATTATGTGTTAGACAGACATTTGAGACATTTATAAATCCAATCACGCATTACACATTGTATATAGAAGCAGAGTAAGCCAGTAGAAGCCTAATGTATATATATATATATATATATATATATATAATGATAAAATGTTTTACAAACATATTTTTCATCCAAGGACCAAAATATCAAAATATGAAGCCCGTGGCTTCTACAAAATAGCATCATGGATGTTGTTCATGGTAGCATACTACTTCCTATGCCACCCTACTAAGTAACCAACTAAGTGAGTCGGACACGCCTACAGTATGGCGTTGATAACGCCTCGGGATATCCTCGATCAAATTGTCGGGAATGCCTGCCTAATGTTAGACCCTCTAGGTTCTGCTCCATTGCCTCATAGTCACCATCATCCCACCCTACTACTACACCTACCTCTCCTCGTCTCTAGATCAAAGATGTGCCCGGAGACTGGTGTCGCCCTACATCTGCATGGTCAAAAACATTTATTATTCTTTAGATCAAAAACAAAAAAAACATATTATATGATAAAAATCCACAAAAACACTATAAAGAACAAAAAAAAATTCTTACCTAGATTTCCCCATTGAAATCCCTCAGGGAGAACCAAGTCAGGATCACCTCAAAAGTCCAAGCCAGCATATGCATAATCATCAATCATCAAAATTTGGTACCTTAACCATTCAAATAATGCATCATTATACTTGATAATGGGGCCCACTACATGTCGCACCATAAGGTCGCACCATCATTTCATTCTTGGGTCTCATGGGGCTGGTATTCCCCACTCTACCTGCAGCCGCAAATGAGGGAATTTTTCTAAGAAGAAAGACACCAAAATGGACCCATACCCAAACTGCTTTAGCTCTCCATTCTTGCTTTTATTAAGTTGTGTCTTCATACTGCGGAGCACATAGTCACACCAATTAAACACTCAAGGTTATGTGAATTCAGTGGCGTATTGAAAATAACTCTGGAGGGCCATGTGCGGCGAAGCACTTCCCGCCATCCATGGAATAGTAAAGAGAATGGTTCTAAGAGTCAGAACCTGAACTCCTCTAATGGACACTTTCCCTTTGAACCTCTTAGCCTCAGGTTCGCAATGCTGACAGATGTACTCGCTCATCAGAAAGCCACCACCTCGACCCCTTGTTAGGGTCACATGTTCCCCACAACAAAATAGCCCCGTCAAAAAGTAAATGTCTTCGATGTCCAAGGAAATAACATGGACACCCACATGAAACACTTGTTGGTCCACGTCCCACATGTGGACCAAGTACTCTAATAGCCTCAGTTGGGCTCTCATGCCCTGGATTTTGAAGAACTTTAACAAGCCACACTATCGAACGGAATTGACGGTGCCTGGATCATTCAAATCCATGAATTCATCATCCTCGCACTCTCGTTCTCTCCACTCCAACATTTTGGCAATCAAACACCTGCATGGAGATGAGAGAAGATAGTTAGCAACATTAATTATCATTTTTTGAATTCTTTTTGGTCCAACGCATGTATTTCGTTTTGGGTTTTCGGCCGCCGCAACCGGGCTTCAATTACAGTGCGGGGTTTCCACAGGTGAGCCATTGGGTTCCTGCGGAAATCCTTGATTTCCATAGTGCCCAATACTAGTCACCTGCAGAGGCCCCAGCGCACGCCTACCGGCCCAAAAAATAACCCAAAAAACATCTTTTGCCCACTAAAAATGAATTTCAATCCATTCAAAAAGAAAAGGATGAAGAGCTTACCGTCTTGACGGAGACCATTTTTCGACTGGCCACCTGTTCTCCTCTCAATCGACAGCCGAAGTAAGGGGTAAAAAATGGCTTTTAGACAAGTTCTTGACCAAATGCAAATGAAATGGTAAAAATAGCTCTTACTCTTATTTATTTCACCTTTTACCTTTTTTCATAATATTTTATATTATATAAATTCATTTTGTTATAAACCCTCAAGTATAATAGCCTCGTGAGTGTCTTGTTTCTTGCAGGAAGAAGACTAGAGTCCTCTTTAATGGAGTATGGATTTTTGTTCCATAATTTGTTTTCTCTTTGCTACGCATATTAGTACTTTTTGGGGTTTCTAGTAAAACCTCGAGTTCACTCTTCATTCTTTCTCGTGCTCGAAAATTTATGAGAACGTAACCGAGTATACTTTTTTCGTCCTTTCGTACTCGTCATGGTAACACAAAAAGAGACACACATGGAGTATCATTTAAGCTCTTTTCACACTCCATAAAAACGAAAAGATTGTCGAGCGACCTTGTTCTGTTCACGCTCGTAAAAGTATTTGAATAAAACGTTCGATGGGCGATAGTTTATCACTTTTTCAATCCTGTCAAACTATTTTGCGAAAAAGGAACTGAGAGAGTTCTCTTTAAGTGATTTTTAGACTCTATAAACATGAAAAAACACTGAGTTTTCTATCTTTAGACTCGTTAAACAAACATCGAAAGACCCACATGGGACCAAACCACTCTTTCTTAGGGTTCGTTAAAAATACTCCGAAGGATGAGCTTACATTACAAGCATATGTTATCCTCCTCAAGCTTGTGTAAAAATAAAGAGGTACTCGCCGGAAATGGTGGGGGGGAATTTGGGAAAGAAATGTGTCATTGTATCCGTGTTAGTGGCAGTACTAGTCGCTCTTGAACATGACACCCCCTTTCATCACTTGAATCTGGGTTGGGAAATTCATTTGTCTCTCGTCTAACTTTCTACAAGTTTATATCTTGGGTCGTCTTTGAGTCAATGTTGCCAAGATTGTCCTCATGTCATCCATATGTTCAATATTAGTCCGAATAAGCCCTCTTTTGAGTCGGTCATATGTAATTTTCAATTCCTACCATGTCGACCTTCCCTGTGTCAGTCTCAAATCATATTCATATTTTACTCTATCCTAAATCTATTACTTATTCCGTGTCATTGATGGGGGATACATCAAGGCCCTCATGTGATGAGTCTTTTCATGTCTAATTCAACTCATTATCCAGGGACAAGACTTAGAAATTGTTTAGTACCTTAGAGCCTACATGCCCTAACGACAGGTTTCTTTGCTCTTGAAAGTGGATTCACATCATTGGTCCTTGATCAAACAATTCTATCGAATGTTCAACTTCAGTTCATTTATTTACATTTGTTGGATTGTACTATAATACCTTGGGAGTCATTGACATCAATGGTGATTTCCCTCGCACTTGTTAACGGGTTTCATTAATGATTGGTAATCAAGTGGTTTCTAACTATGTTCGACTCCAACACCTATAATCACATGGCTAGATTTGTACTTACGGACGACCGGATTGAAGACCCTGGATCTCATCATTCCTGGTCCAGGTTGTGATGGAATATTGATGATTTGTATTGACACATAGATCCACTTTGTATGTCTCGTGGCTATGTAGCATTTTGATGACATGGATCCACAGTGGATCATTAGTGGCCATGACTTACACTTATGAGTTCAATCATTTGTAGTCTGAACATGGGAATGCCTACTTCAGACATGGTATCATATCGTGCAGATTCTTGTTTGTTTGCAAGTTCTCGATTGGTGCATTCTTTGTTCCCAACACACACACATATTTTACAAAGTATTTCGGTTGTCATAAGTTCCAATGTCACATACCCACTACCTAAATCGGATTTTTTTGGTCTTCTGCCGAATCAGAAGCCCTAAACATCCATGGAGGACCAGCGTAAGCTGGCTCTTTCTTTCTCCCCGCTCCCATGTAGTCGCGGGTCAAGATCACAGTCCGAATAAACGCAGTACTTCTTTCATATTTTGCACCTCGGCGCTACAGTGATGTCGAGTCATTTGACTTGGCAACCGCCGAACCCCAACAGGGCTAGCGACCAGCCAATGGGGACGAATCCCTATAGGGTTAGCAAATGGACAATAGGAACAAACCCCAACAAAGCTAGAGAATAGCCAATGAGAAACAACCCCGTTGCGCGGTTAATTAGAATACAAGTGGCAGAGAGGGAAATGCGACACAGTAGTCGACATGACAGGAGGGGGCCCCACTTCACACGCCACACTATTCCGAACCCGCCCCCCCCCTCCCCCCAATTAAAGGCAGAATGGCAAGGGGGCTCTGGAATGCATCCTCAGCCGTAGATATAGGCAGGTGGACTTTGGCCATCCAGATATGCTCGCTACTTACCCTAATGCACATTCGCGCCCCAGCGTAAAACTAGCATCTCTTCCTCACATCGGATGGTCATTACGGACCCTGATATTTCCCGAAGGAATCTTGTCCATTCATCAGGACTTAGCCACATGATATCGTCTCGACATTATGGTTCGAGATTTGTCAAGGCAAGAGCCCGAGTTTTTGTCAGCGGAACTCCTGAATCCCTGATCCCCGATTTCCCGAAACGGGTAATCTCTCAACACGTCACCTCCTTAAATCGGATGGTCCACAACTGCTCTGGGGTTTCCACCATGGAAAGTCTCGATCCCTTGTCACCAGGACTCCCGATCTCGTGATTCCTGATTTCCTGAAACGGGTAATCTCTCAACACGTCACCTCCTTAAATCGAACGGTCCAGAACTGCTATGGGGTTTCCACCATGGAAAGTCCCGATCCCTTGTCACCAGGACTCTCGATCTTGCGATTCTTGATTTCCCGAAATGGGAGATCTCACGACGCGTGGCCTTTGTCAATTGGACGACTTGGATCTATCCTGGGGTTTCCACAATGGAAAGTCTCGATCTCTTGTCAACAGGACTCTCGATTTCTCGACTCCCGGTTTCCCGTAATGGGTGATCTCTTGACACGTGGCCTCCATTAATCGGACGGCTCAGATCTATTCCAGGGTTTTCCACCCCTATACACTAGGGTATTAACCCTCGAGTAACTCCTGATAGATCCAACGGCTGTCGGGTTTTTCAGTCGAGATCCGACGACTCAGACAGATTTCTAACTTGTGGGCTCTCACATGACTTCCTGAACGTGGAAAGATTCACGATCTGGATACTCTCATGGACCTTGGGGATCTACAGTCCTAAACTCTTCTCTACCCACGAAGACACAGGAAAACAAAGTGGTAAGGCATTTAACTCCCTACTTTCTCCTTCTGATCTGACAGTCGTGAGTGACCACAGATCTCCCGACGAAATCTCATCTGTCGATTCGATATTCCATCCTTATGCTGCCATCTCAGGTTTCCAAGAGGATCGTTTCTCCTCATGTAGGGTTACTAAGGCTTTACGCCTTCACATTTACCTTCTGGGTTCTTGATGGGATTTTCAAGGAAGGTATCTCTATGGGGAGATTCACTCAGGGTACTATCTGAGGCAAATAAGGGTATCGTCCACCCGAGAACTAGACATGAAGTCTGAATTAGATCCGTACGCATGTAAATAACAATTCATGAGGACATATGCCATATATAGTCTCTTCCATACAAATATACAACTACTAGTACTGATCAAAACATCCTACAGACATTCTTGCAATCAATTCATTCACAGTTTCACAGCTTATNTATATATATATATATATATTTCAAGATGCAGAGGCAAAACACTTATCATAAATAACACCAGGGGTTATGTAAATACTGAGAGGGGTGCTCGTTTCCACCCAATCGTAGGCTTAGCGACTCCCAGCGGATTTACCACTAGCCACCCCCGAGCTGAGACCACGATGCTGTGAGACTGTGTCTCTATCTGCCAGTGACCAGGAGCGAAGGTTACTCTCCTTCCTCTCTGCTATCACTCACTCTGCATAATTCCAGAGTTCTCCCCTCGTGTCTGCCCCCCAATCGCTTCTACCCCATGCCTTATCCTCTTGCAAGGTTTCATGTGGCATGATTTCCCTCGCGTTGGTCAGTCATGATGGCTCTACGGATAGGCGGTTCACCTCCCCATCCCTCATTAAATTTCTGAGGAGCCATCTACCTGCCAGCCGGCGAGACATTTAATTCAAGGCCAGCGAGCCGCTTTTGGTTCTCCGGGCCAATGGAGTCCAAATACGGTATTAATTCTCGGTGGAAGTTAACGCCACCTTTCTCGGTGCCTTCCACCGCCATCGTGGTCTCTTTTTCTACACATCCCCTCTCAGCAGTCCTGCAATTATAAATTCATAATGTTATTCACATTTATTGACCTTTTCCATAAGGTCCATTCACATCACATATTCATATTCATGAGTTTGCCATAGTTCTGGCCAGTCCAGTTATTTTTACAAGATGGGGGAAACAGGGTGTTACAATTCCCTCCCCCTTAAAGGAACATCATCCTCGATGTTCTTATCTACTAACATGAATTGCATGTACAGAAGTAAACAAAATCGGATATGCATGTCTCATGGAATCCTCCATTTCCCATGTAGCCTCATCTGGGCCAAAATGTCTCCACTACACCTTTACCTGTGCAATGGTTTGGTTCCGGAGCAGGGTTTCCTTTCTGTCCAGTATGCATTGGGGTTCTGGTAGAAATTCTCCCTCCGGTTCCACATGGATCACAGACCAGTCAATTATATGATTAGCATCATGTACATATTTCTTCAATAATGAAACATGAAAAACATTATGTGCTTTTACTGTGGGAGGAAGTGCTAGCCAATAGGCTACAGGTCCCACTCTATCTAGAACCTCAAAGGGTCCATAATATTGGGGTGCCAACTTGGAACAAGCTCCCATTTTGAGGGAACTCCTTATGGGCTTAATTCTGAGATATACATGGTCTCCCATTTTGAACTCTCTTGGAGCTCTCTTTTGATCAGCATAAATTTTCTGTCGGTTCTGAGCGACCTTCAGATTTTGTTTTATCTGAGTCACTTGTTGTTCCATTTCTCTCAGCATGTCAGGTCCAAAAGAAATCCTATTTACAGGATTACTCCAGCTGATTGGAGTATTACACGGCCTACCATAGAGGACCTCGAAGGGACTCATCT